>VRYO01001681.1:3661036-3681441 GCA_009812075.1 Sialia sialis | reverse complement strand
GCTTATATTCGTGAAACTACTGTACTTTCATGCCTAGGACCTCTCAAAACCACAGAGGCTTCCTTGCCACCAGGCAGACCTTTCAGTTCACATATTACACACTTCCAACCTTAGCCTTTACAGCCTGATCATCACTGTTTTAAAATTTTTCCCCTGCAAATTTTTCTAAGGAAAAAGCTAAAGGCCTCATCAAAGAAACTTTAAACGAGTCATAAAATACCAAAGTCTACTTCCGACAGTAAACATGACTAAACTGTTACACATAAAAATATTAAAAGTTAATCCCACCCAGTGATCTATAGGGTGCTATTTCTGCTCACAAAACAGTCGAATCATAACTGTCCTAAGGGCATTAAACGGATGTTTATCCATTCCGGTGAATTTACAATTTTGACTTCTGAGCACTAGTGCTAATACCTCCAGATCTACTAACACAAGGGGAATTACAAAAGAGAATATCTAAGTAATTGCAACTATGATTTTTGTATCTCAAGTATCAGAAGCACAGGAAGCGGGAGGATTACAGAACACAGAACCACACTAAAAATTTCAAATTATTAAACAACTTAAGCATACAATCTTAGAGCTGTGCTTACTAGTTACCATACTCCTTGACTGAAAACTGGTCTCAGGAAAAGAGGAGAAAACTGAAAGACACTGAGAAGTGTAACAGATTCTAGAGGGGGTAAACTAAATCATGTCTCCCAGATACAACCCTGGTCAGAACAAATTTGCCTGGAGTTGCATCAGGCTGCTTTCGCATTCTTGTAGCTCTCAGTGAAGAGGAATTGGACTGATCTTGCAAAGCCTCTTCAAAATTAAAATACAATCACCTTACTGCTGCCAGCCAGGAAAGCTCTCCATCTACACTGGGAGTGGCCACCAGTGAGTTAAAGCTGTCTAATCCAGAGCTCTAGGCTACATCACCTTCCATGACCTACCCATTTCTGACCCTCCACAGAAGGCGTTATGCTGACACCAGATTGACAAAATAGCTATAGCCATACTTCTTCAAGAGACGTGCATGGCACACATTCCTAGAGGGCAAGTAATGCCATCACTCCAGCATTACCAGCACTCTTGGCAGCTGAGGTAAATTTCACCTTAGGCCCCCAACACCCCTTATCAGGCTCAGGGTTCCCTGCAGCCTGGCAGACATGCTGACACTCCTGCTTACAGGAATTCTCAGGTGCCTGGGCACTGCACCAGGTCCTGCTGTACTTGGCTGGGCTGCGCTGCTGTGGCTGCCTAGGACCAGACACTTCTTTACCTCCTTCAGGAGAGAGGCAGCAAGGCCAGAAATAAAACCAACTGTGATTTTCCTCTACTTTATCACTGGACAAGAACCAGCTGTGGCAATCAAAATCACTCCCTAAGAGAGTATTCTGCCCAAGAATTAACCAGCATAAACTAGAGATTATATTTAGCCTTTTGTCAGCAAGTTAAACTCACTGAAAAGCACCCTAGTTTACAGCTGCCATTAAAGCAAATCATCTTCTAGGACAGAAAACCATGAAAATTTTTCCTTCTAGGAACCACTTATGCAATAGACTCTGGAGGAAAAACAAACACTGCAGAAAAGGGCCAGAATGCAAAATTCAAATCATTAATTCAGTCAAATGTCTCTACAGAAATAAAGACTAAATCTCTGTATAAACTCAAGTACATAAGTGAAACTTCATGTAATTGTAAATATGTAATGAGCAGCTTATATTCATGGTAATTAGATAGCCAAGTTCAAAGCCTCAGCAGTGCACAGGAAATTGCAAAAAGGTTTATTTTTAGATACTCAATACTGAAAATTTGTAGAGCACAAATCAAAACTCCAACGCAAAAGAGGCTCTGCTGTTTTGACCCACATGATTTTCTCTCCATGCCTCTGGCTTTGCCAAACCACCTTTTCCCACTGAAGGCCACACAGGATTTCCTTTCCTCTCCAGTGTGTTTCCACTTACCTGATTGATTGTGTGTGCAGCTTTTGCTTTACTTATTAAACTGTTCTTATGTTAACCCATTGGCTTCCTCACTTTTACTCCTCTGATTCTCTCCTCAGTCCCACAGAAGCGAGCAAGTGGCTGTGGGGGGTTTAGTTGCCAGCTGCAGTTAAACCACAACAAACCATTAAATCGCTTTGCTGACTTAGAAAAGCCAGTTCTGATTTCTTCATTCTGTTGAGGGTAGTAATGACAGCTGCTTTGAGGGAGAATGCTCACACAAGATACGCTTTTTGTCTTTCAAATTTTAGTTGCTTTTTGGCAGCTGTCCTCTGACTTTCCAGCTCTCTGTGGTATGAGAATAAGGACTATATAGGGGACAGAAACACCTCACGCTCTGTAAGACTTCAGGACTATACAGGGGACATTAAAACCAGCACTCACACTGCAAAGCAGGATGTGCACATACCTTTTTTGTTTACCTACATCCATACCACCTCTTGTCTCCTCAATACCCTCACCCTCTTACAGGCACTCACTCCCAGAGGGATGTGCAAATAGGGTCACAATTTGTCTTCTGGCAACTCAGAAAAATTCAGAGAAGTTAAAGAAAAAAGAAGGAACAGACAGGACACTATGAAATCTACAGAGATGAGTAAGATTAAAAATAGGGAGAGAAAACCTGAGCTCACTAAGATAAGAGTCTGAGTCTCTATATGTAATAGAAATTTTATCTTCTGTCTAAAAAAAACCAGTCCAAGCTATCCACTTTGCTATTTTAACACTCAAATGAAGGACCCTAACAATTCTGCCACAGAAAAGTTTGTCCTCTGCAAACCTGTAGCTAGGTAAAAATCATAGTCCCAGCTGCTGCCCATATATCTGTAAAAGGAACAATGCAGTGTCTTTGCTCCATGGCAGACTTATCAGTAGCAGATACCATGCAGGGTCTGGAAGAGATAACAGGCACATTATCAGTAGCAACCACTAAACTCCTTCTTGTGAAAGTCTTTTTTTTTTATTTCAGCAAGCTCTCCAGACATCCCACTTGAGGTGTGAAAGGCCTGGAAACTGCTCCAGCCACTTCTGCTGCTTCCATTTAAGCTACCCACAAAGAAGTGATTAAAATGTTGCAGTGTGCTCTGCATCTTACTAAGAAAAAACTCCATGCTCTCAGACGGTGATATTTATTCTGCATTCAAAAATACTGTTTCAGTGCCTGAGTCAAAATATTTTACTGCACTCACCGCTCCTACACATGCTCCTGGATCTAAGTACAGGACACGCAAGCAAGGTTATTTTTGCACAGTAACAGCAGAGCATTAAGCATTTCCAATACTCACATGGAAAACTCCCAGGGCATTCTCCAGCATAGAAAGCATCACAGAATTCACCAAATGCTTTAGGTCTTTGCCTCACTTTCATCAACAAGCCTTTCCTACTTTCTATCTCCACTGAGTTCAGCAGCACAAGATTCGTAACAGCACACATATCCCTTTGTGAATAATTTTAATCTGATGTGCTACTGCCTGACTGCAGGGCCCTGGATCATGGCCAGGTGTCCTGTTTTCACTACGTTGGAAGGATGCTAACCTCTTCCAGCAGGTGACTATGCTGGGCGGACAGAAGCAAGGACATGGGAAGCTGTCCCAGTAAGATACGACAAACCTCATGTAGGTTTTAATCCTTCTTTTTCACCTCTCCTTTCTTATTCTGAAGTGAACAAGTGTCTGCATAGAAAGCACATGACCCACGCACTCTTCACGGAAATGAACTGCAGAAATACTAAATGTGCAAGAGAGAGGATGTATCTGCAAGCTTTGCAGGTACTGTGAAATACACCCTGTGCTCAGGCAGTCTCATTCTCCCCAAAAGAGGAGGAATGATGGACACACACTGCTTTGTCCTCTGCTATCTGCATTGCTTACCTTCATTAACAGCATGAGGCTTAATAATGCAACAAGTACAGTTTGTGAATTTTGCACTGCTGACTGGTCCATGACCTCCACTGGATGGAAAGAACAACTCCAGTTCCTGAAAACAATTGTAATGAAACACATTTTAGACTGATCTAGCTGCACCCATCAGTTTGTATCATAAGTAACAACATCTGAAGTATCCATAATCACAGAAGATAAACCTTTAGTGCAGATTTTTTTTTTCTACAAATTCTTCTTCCCTAAAATATTATATCAAATGTATCTTTTCCCTCTGGCACCATTGCTACAATCATAAAAACAGGATTGGAGTATTTCTTGCAATGTCTTCCCTTTCAGCTCTGCAATGCAATCTGTTCACACTCAGAGCATTCAAAATATTAATTCAACAATCATTTGGTAGAGGTGCTCCCAGTTTTACCAATGCTCTCTTTCTTTCTTCAATATTTTTCCAAATCCAGTCCCTTTTATACATATTTTATTTTTCATTTTTTGCAAATAATCTTTTCCACTATATAAGCAAAAATACAACTACTAGCCATTTCTCAGTATGTTTTCTTTCCATATACAAAACTGACTTCCTTCCAAATTTTTAACATTTTTTCCTTTCTTCTTAAACATTAAACTTTCTCTAAAATTACTGAGTCACTTCTCATGCCTTATTGGTGCTATAATTTTTTAAAAAGTCTTATTGAATTGAAGTTGATGAACTTAATTGCTTTGATTTCTCAGATAAATCAAAGGAACCTTTTTGCCTTCAATCTCTTTCTTCCCACCATCATTATTTAGGTATCAGATACCTTGGGTCTTAGACCATACTAGGGTGAACTTGGCAGTCAGGTTTCTTTCCTCAGTGATATTTTTTCACTGTTCACTGCCAGCTTCACACTTTTCCATACCATTTATTCACATATGTTACACAATCTGCCAATTAACACAGGTTCCATTTCATACCTATTGGTCAAATTCAGCAGAGAATTGATACATTTCTATTTAAGAGAAAAAATGACATCCAAGAAATACTACTACCAAATGTATTTGACTTTCTCCTGTATAACAGTAGCAGTGCTAAAGGCTACTTTCTGAAATTGTCTCCCTTAATTTACTAGCTCAACTTAAATGGAATAGACTCATATTTAGCTCACAGCACTTCAACAATTTCTGTAATCCCTTCTTGAAGAATTACGCAATTCAAACTTGTCGAGGTTTGGATCTTGGACAATGGATCCTGGACAATGGATCTTTCAATAGAAGAAAAAAGGGCCTTTGTTTTTCTGCTGGCAAATAATCCATATTTTAAGTGGGCACACCTGAGACAATAGGGTTCATTCCTGACATCCTTCTACTGATAAAATGCTGCATGATTCAAGGAACTTGTCCCACTCTGTTAATTGCTATTTACTCTAAAAGAAGCAGCCAGAAAAAGGCACTAAAATATATATAATATTTTACACCGAGTTTTATCCGTTACAATTCATAAAAGAAAATTAACTCAATAATGCTGAAGGACTGGGATAATGAAAAGCCAAACTATAATCTTACGGAGCATTAAAAAAAAAATAATTATTTTCCTTACCCTTTATTCTTGATCTAAAGAAATTACAAAATTTGGCCGGCAGAGAGACAGCAGCTTAGAGTGTATCAGAGACATACTTTCAACTGTCACTTAGCTATCAAAAGAATAATGCAGCTTTCCACTCTAAGTGTTCAGCTGAAAATACATTCAATAAATGTGGTTGGGACTTCAGTTTTTTGTCAAGAGAGTTCATTTAGGCTCCTTTATCTTATATTTCTTTCTTTTCAGCAAATTTTCTGCAGGCACAGACAACTAGTTTCCATAGCAACTGCTATACAGCCATATAATACTAGGCCTACTAAATTAATAAAGGCACAGGGGCACTAAATTCACAATTTTGTTTGATTTATTAAAGATAGGTATCAGTAACACCACAAAGATGCACATACCTACAGATGGTTCAAAATAATCCCAGTGTCATAAAAAAGCTGCAGATAAACAGGGCCTTCAGACAGCATTTCAAAAATAATGAAATGCAACAAGAACAGCAAACTAAAACCTAAGCACACACTTATGCTTCTACCAAGAATTTATGGTAATAAATATTCTTTCCTACAGTCTCAGTTTAGAAGCTGGCACAGTTGTCATGATAGTACACAGGAAAAATGAGAAACTTTAACCCTTATATTTGAAGACATCTACTTAACCAGAACTTCAAAATCTCTGCTGACTGTAACTCTCCTTCACCAGAAAACACCACTTTTATCCAAACTCTTTCTGAGTCTGCAACATGTTCATCAATTCAGACAGCAGAAAAAGTACTTCATGTCCAACATCTGATTTCTTCCCAAAGCCTGAAGGCACAGGGAGAGGATCCAACAGCTCAGGCACAGTGGAGAGCAGCAAGGTGAGTGCTTGGCCAGCACAAAACTGCCCGTGCTTTGCAGTCAGCCCAACAGCACAAGAAGGGGAGGCTGCCCCACTCTGCCCTTACCGCCAGAGTATGATCTCTGCGCACATTTTCCAGCATACACTACTTGGCAGCTCATTAGGTATTCTGAGGTAGGTCTCTCTCCAGCTGTGCTACCGCAGCTGCCCCAATTTAAACAGAGGGAAGACTAGCATCAAGGAAGCAGCAACTGGTATCTTTTCCCAGCTAAAGTGGTCTACAGCTGAGACACCACAGCAACACATCAATCAACCATGAGATACACTTTATTCCTGCCGTCATTTATTAGCATATCTATCCAACAACAACACACACAAAAGTCACCTTAATTCTATAGAAATGGCAATATCTATTACAGTAATTTCACAATTATAAGCCGCACCTGACTATAAGCCACACCTCCCGGTAGCCGGGTAGAGCATGGTCTTTGTCCATATATAAGCCGCACCTGAATATAAGCCGCACTACTAGGGTAGGCTGGATTCTTCAATGAGAAAGGTGCGGCTTATAATCGTGAAATTACTGTACTCAGTCCCAGGGCATTTTTTTAGCACTGAGAAAAGAAATACTGCAAACAAAGCAAAACAGAACCAAACTCCTCAAAGCCATGTCCACGGTGTTACCTCACAAAGCACTACAAAGTGGCCTAGTTTTTAATTTTTCATTCTGAACAATAACAGCAAAGTAGGCTGCAAGAAGAGCATTAGTGAGACCGGCGAAGGAGAGCAAATACATGAAGCACAAGAGGGCACAAAAGGATTTAATTGTTTAATCTCTTTCTTTTTATGACCAACATTGGTAGACTACAGATTACAAAGACTAGGCAATTAACTCACTGCTTGTGATGCACATTAAAAATGACTAGGCATGCTCTCCTGATCAAAGCACCCAGATTCACCTTTGTGATAAACAAGATTTTTGTTTACTGTTTATTTTTCCATGCTAAAAGGAGCCATGAAGAATATGTAAACTAGTTCTGAATTCAAGTATGGAAACAAAATGAGAAGTTCCTAATCTGGCTGTGAGACAAAAGTAAAAATAAAACTCAGTCAAGAAAGGAGTCAAAAACTTACTTTGGCAGCTGAAGCAACTGAATCTGGGCCATGAGCTGCATCTCTGAGGCCACAATGTCCAAAGCTCTCCGAGATGCTGTCCAGTGTATCACTCTCAGTCTCTGTAGGGTTTGCTGGCCCCACTATTGCTCTCCATTTACTCACTGCATCGTCTCCTAAGAGCTCCATAGCAAGGATGGGGCCACTCATTATTAACTGGAGGAGGTCACTGCAAAATGGAAACAGCATATGGAGATCCATGCAACAAACTAAAACCAACAAAAATATGATCCTATGGAGGTGCTCAGAACTCAACTTGGCAAGACCTCAAGCAACCTGATCTAACTTTGAATTTGACTGGTTTGAGGTTAGATTAGGTCATGTGCAGACATTGCCTTATTATGGTTGTAGAAAAACACCAACATGTAGACAACTCAAGTTCATTGAAGTTACTTTGTAGAGTCTTAGATTTCAAATTAATTTTTAAAGGATCAGTATTGGTGTCCAGTTAACAACGAAAGAGACACCCTTGGTAACCACTTGCCTGAAAGGAACGATTCCTAAGCTTTCCTCTTCTGCACAGCAGCATTTCAAGTCTTAAAAATGATCTGGATGTGTACCCCACTCTCAGAACATCAGCACTGCTTTTAAGCTGAATTTTCAACTGCCCCACAGATCTCTCCCATGGATTTTGCCCAGCCAAAGTCCAAAGTGGGAGAGAAGAAAAAGAGTTGAAAAGTTTGCATGGGATAAAGGACTTATTCACGAAGTGAGTTATTACCTCTTGGCATAACCCAAGTGATTTTAATCAGATGAATCCAAGTAAGGAAAAGAGGTTGTCAGGAGCAGCCTGCCTCCTGTCCTGACCACCTCACAATAGAAAACAACCACCCAAAATTGGTAACCCAAACATTCAATCTAAAAACTAAACAAAACATCATAACTATAATTCAGTATATTCACAAAACATGCATGCCAATAAGCCTGTCTTTTAACTGTTTAGTCTGGACAGAATCAACAAAGGCGAACATTGACTCTGGCTTTTGTACTACTTTGTTTAAAAGAAGAGCTTTACACAATTATAATTGTGGATGTGCATGCTTCTTCAACTACCTTCTTCATAATGATCGCTGCCCAAGAAGAGAAGAGAAATCTTAGCAGTTTTTGAAAAAGAAACAATATTAAAACCATGAAAAGTTACATAAAGAAACAACTCAATAGAAAGCTATTGGAAGTCATGTTCTGCTGGTCAGAGTTTGCTTGTTTAGGACAGTTAAATAGTGCACATATATCTAAGAAGAAAGCAATTTCTACAACACTATTTACTGTGCAGACTAATCCTTGAATATTCTTTTTTTTTATTCTTTAATATGAAAACCATTATTTTCCAAACAATAGGATTGTTATTTTTCCTTACTATTCACCAGACTTACATTGACAAGTGAACTTGCAAACTAAATGTGAATTTAAAGACAAAACACAATATCAAATATAAATGAGTTGTAGATTTCACACTTTACTGCCTTCAAGTTTCTTGTTTCTATTTGATTTGGAATGCTCTAGAGCAATTTATTTCTAATTTAGAGAAAAAACATATATAGAAAATGTAGCCAATAGAACTGTAGGATGGGAGACAGGCGCATTACAGTGGACAAAGGCTACAGTTCCTCAGACAAACAGCATTAAAACAGATAGACATCTGTGAAATAACACTGCAGGCAAAATTCTTGATTATTTATCAACATATTCAAGCAGGCTTACTCAGCAAAGAAAAGGCAATTCCAAATCATCCATTCTCTGACCTGCAACACGGCCAGACATAGCCTGGGGCCATGTCTCTGTGAAGGGCTTTGAGTCTGGACCCACAACGAATCAGCTGCTGTTGCTGGAGAGCAGCTGGCAATGCTAATTCTCAAGCACTCCTGACAGCACTGAACCAGTCTTTCAACCACATCAGTGCAAACTCAGGCAGCAACATGGCCAAAAGACACAAGGCATCTTCTTTCTAAAAGAAGCAGAATGCCCAATGGAGAGGGAGGAAAAGAAAGTTGCTGGCACTTTCAGGGAAAGTAAAAACGACTCAGTCTCTGGGTCATAAGCATCCATCTGGTCAGTTATGGAAAGACTAAGGTTTCTCATGTTAGGTGGAGCAGTCCAGCATCACGGAAGTTTGACATTTGTCCAAGGGTAGCAGTACATCCCATGAACTGTCTTTTCAGTTATTTGTGATTTGCGGTACTTGTTACCAAATCAATTCTTACAACTAAGTCTTCCCCCTAATTCTCATTATTTGCAAGCTCCACCCTGATCCTGAAGATACCCCTTCTCTTGGCTTTGAAGTTTATCCCTGTTAGGAGCATTTTCACTTCTGAGGGACAAAAGACATTCCCCTGATACCACTGGGCTGTAAAAAGTGTGAGTTAAAACCCTGAATAGCTGAAATAAGGATCTCTCCCTGGAGGAAGAAGAAAAGGTGCATGCTTTGCAAAGGGCTCTGATTTTCCCATGGTCCTGTGGTATAAAGATAGTAAATGAATTTCATGCATTCCGTAAGAAAGCTTAATATATGTCAAGCTGAAATTGATATACATACTGATAAAAAGGTTTTGCTCGATAATCAGCATAGAAATCAGCTGCTTCTTTTCTGGAAAAGTAAAAAGACAGATATAACTATACATACATATATACACAGATATATGTACACAGATATAAATATATATACTCCCCACCCCCCCTCCGAAACCACAATTCTCATTCAAATATCATTCATAAACATGTTTCTACAGGCAATGTCTTCCAAAGTTGGACAATTTGTTGAGTGTTCATGTCCAATAACAGAAACCACATTTAAATTTCTGTGGCTACCAGTATAACTAACAACTCCTTATGCTCCTGCTCTGAGAAGGAATTACTAAAGCTCATTTCAGGGTCTTTGATAGTCCCCACACCCCACATTCCCAGGCTGAGAAATAAATGCAGCAGAGTCACCTTCTTGCCAGGCCATCTGCTGTTATGCTGCTTTCATCATTCATCAGTTTGAGTGAAGTCTGGTTTTAAAGTATAAACAAACAATTTATCTGCTCCACTGGAACACTTTATCAAGGCCAATGTTTGATTAAACTGGTGCTTAACAAAATACTGCATAACCTGGTTTCCATTCAGTGTCCTCAAATCTCACAATTTGCATAGGCAGCACAATGCTCTCCATATTAAAACTGGATTTCTCCCACAATTTCACACCTCAAAACAATTTTCTCTTGCATGTCTCCTCAGGGAACACAGCAGTGACTACACTGTGCTTTCTTCCAAAGCAATGAGATTTCTGCAGTGAGGGGTCTCCTTACACAGCCAGGCAAACAAAGGCTACCAGGCAAACGCAGTGTGTCTGCAGCACAGCTGTTACTCAGCCTTTCCTCAGGTGCTGGAAGCAAAAAATGTCCTTTTCAGACAGGGTGGTGGCACTTCCCAAGGTCTGTATTGCCACAGCCATGCTACAACCAGCACTGGGCTCAGCTACCCAACTACACAGGTTTTGGGGACCACAACAGTGCAGAGCTACCATCCATCCACTGATGGATGCACCATTTTGTGGCTTTTCAACCCGCCAGCCCCTGCCACCAGCAAACCTACTCTCTTCCTTGTCTTTTTTCTCCAGCTGCTTCTCATGTTTTACTCTTGCTTACTGAACTGCTTTACCTGCACGGCAACAGCTAGAAAAATCCATAGAGTTTTGCAGCTCTAAACTTGCTGTTTTGCAGTTTCAGAATTCCTGTTGAGAACACAGGCTCTGTATTGGCTTGCTCCAAATCCTGGTATGTGCCACTTTCTGAAGGACAAGCTCTTCAAGAGGATTGACAGGTGAAAGAAAGCAATATTGTTGACCTCTACTCTGGGTACAAAGTTCATAATCAAAGCAGTGCTGTAGGGTGACTAAGAAATTCCAAATTGGAAAGTTGTTTTTACCTGCAGCACTGTCTTCTGATTTTTTCTGGTCTTCATGAGTTTGCTCATTTTGAGCAGCTCTCTTTTACTGACAGAAATTGCCTGCATATTTTTCAAATAACAGATTCCAAGTAGGAACAAAGGCATAGTTCTGTCATCTGAAATGGAACTTTTGATGCTTCTCACCCATTTGTAGTCCAGACTTAAACCAAATATTGCCAGAGGAAAGAAATAACATCAAGAAGAACCTAAGAAGAATTTAATTTTCTTAACATTTATCCATCTTTGACAGCCACATTTTTCTCCAGCTTTTTTTATCAAAATGACCTGAATAATTCCTGGTTTCTTGCTTTTAGTTCAGTGTATGTATGAGCCATTCAAAATCCATAATATTTTTATTAACCATACAGTAAATTTTTCCTTCCATTTCAAACTAAGGCAGAAGCATGATGTAAAAAATATGCTAGACACATGGACTCTTGCAATTTCATGCTTCAAGACTATACTCTGCAAAAGGTTTGCCTGCAATTCATAATTTCACCAAAAAATCCTCTTCTGAAAGTAATTCACCAAATAATTATGGAAAGCAAAAAAAGGTATGTGAAGAGATTAAGTTATTACCATTTCTAATTGCAAAGAAGTATTTGAGAGGTCTGTTCCTGAAACAAATGGAGCTCTGCTACTCAGTTAACAATTCCCACTGAAATAAATACCAAAGTGCAGTTGTGTTGTATAATTTAGCTCCTTTTTAAATTTCATTATCATTCTCTGTTTTCAAATACTGGAAAACAGTGTTCACCTATGTATAACAGACTAAACTGACACAGGACTAAAGGAAGAGACTGAAGAAGCAAGTGCCTGCCCACACTTTCATATCTTGGCTACAACTTTTACAGAAGGCATGAATCTACTTAACAGTGATTGACAGACAAAGGTTGTTAAAAAGCATTAGATGATGATGATTTCAACAAGCAAGCCTTTAGAAATCTAAGGGTAGAAGACTTTGGCAAAGCCATAGTTCTATCATTTTAAAATGGCACAGTCCCAAGAAACAGAGTAGATAGTATGCAGAGAAACCACAAAATACTCAAGGCACTATTTAAATACAATCAGTATCACAGCCCAGTCTTGTGCTTATTAATAATTACTTTCAATTATACAAGACAACCAGAAATTTTTATATTGCAGTAGGCAATATAAAAATAAAAGTTCAAGTCTCCATTTCGTGCCTTCCAGAGGTGAGTCACCTCTAAAGCACATGACTTGGCTCAACAGTTTGACTTCTCAGACAGACACTCAAAGTGCCACCCAAAACAACACCTCAGGATCAAATCTCTCAGATTGCAAGAGAGAGGAAGCACTAAAAAGCTAGTTTGAAAGACATTATGAATTGTAAAGAAACATTAGAAACCTGTTTGAACTCATGATTTGGAGTTCTTGGATGAGGATCTGGGACCAGTACCATGAGACATTGCAGCAGGTGCATGTAGAGACAAGAGAAGGAAGTCTTAACAGTTATTTAATCAGAATTTCAGAAAGCCAAAAAAGTTCTGAAGTGAAGGAAAATTGTTTCTGAGATGAAAATCGTATTAGGTAAGACATTGCTTTTCTTTCTAAAAACATGTTGTATATTAATAAGTTTGGCAAAGCAGCAATGGAGAAATAATGCAATAATTTTGGGAAAGCCTTCTAAGGTAAACTACAGTAATCTCACGACTATAAGGCGCACTGGATTATAAGGCGTACTTCCGGGTTGTCAGCAATTTCCCGAACTTTGTCCATATATAAGGCGCACCAGACTATAAGGCGTACCTTTTTTTGCAGCAAGGATCTGCATACAACAAAGTAACAAATTTGTAACAGAATCGCACATGGGGTTTACTGGCAGGTGCTCAATTTGCAAACATTTTTCACAGATCAGCGTAGCCTTTAAACACAGGCAGGGCTTGGGGTTGTGCGGGCTCAGCTCGGCTCAGGGCCACACAGGCTCACATTTCTGGGTTGGCAAATTCCCGAACTTTATCCATATATACAGCACACCGACCTATAAGGCACACTTCTGGGTTTCAATCAAAATTTTAGTCAAAAGGGTGTGTCTTATAGGCGTGAAATTACTGTCATTTTGTTCTCTTTCCACTGAAGCTCGCCTTCTTTTAAATCTTTGGACTCAATAAGAAGTGAAGAACACTGAAGGTTGGGGGATTAGGATTTTTTGCATGAGTAAAACCTGTCCAACCCTGCACCATCAGAGGATCACTTGCTTTGCCTATGACTTCCAGTGATTAAGAAGCACAAATCTGAGAGTACAAATTAAGACAACAGATTTACTGAGAGCAAGCAAACCAAATACTTTAAAGACAACATTATTATGACCAGCAATAGGTCATGTCACGTGAGGAAGCCTTGAGGTGAGGACATACAACATGTCAGTAGTAAACACTGTTGGATTGCTAAAGCTATGGTAGCCACCCTGGTTTCATACAACGTATTTCATCACCATACTCATTTGCACAGCATTTTTTAATACTTAGCTTAAATCCCTAAATACTTTCAGAAACCTATAGAATTATGAAACTGATGAGTTTCCTGAGTTACCTCTCTTACTCACTGGAATGGATCTGACATGTGAACAACACAGAATAGCTTTAGAGAACATTCCTAATTGCAAAAATATTTAGATACAATAGAGCTAACCTTAAAAATTCCTTACCTTGAAAGCAGCATCATTTTGGCCTTAGTTATTGTCAATCCTGCATTAATAATGATATCAAATAATTCTCCAATCTTACTCATTCCATCAGGTTTAATCAAAGCCAGCGTTCTGGGGAGGGAAAAAAATTGTAGAGAGATACAACCAAGACAACTTTCCTCAGAGCATTTGGTGTGCATGTTGAGTTCACATTCAGACAAAAACCAGCACATCAAAGAGAGAAATTTTGTCACAGTCACATATTCACTATCCCAGTGTCTCATCAATTTCCATGCTGTTCTTGAATGCCTATGCAACACATTATTCTGATAAGAACAAGCTTTGCACATTATAATTTTCTTGGCTTTCCAACTCAAGTCAGCTCACAGGATTCCACCAGCAGTTATTATTTACCAACTTCTCCCTTTGCTCTCAGAGCATACAATTTGACTACTTCTTCCTCAGCTAATTGGTATCTCGACAGTTCCTCACTCTGGGTTAGAACACAATTTAATTGTTAATCTCTCCCTGTGCTTGCTTATCTCCCCTTTTTCCTAATGTTAAACAAATATATAAATTTGAAGCTGTTAAAATTGCCTGTTTAAAAATATTACTTAACCATGTGCCTCTTCCGTAAAATTTAAACCATTATTTTATTAATATAAATAAATATTTGAAGTCCTCAGTGAGAAGATCCTCTTGTGTATGGTACAGTATAAAAACTTCATGGTATAGAATGTGCATGCCAAATATCTGACACTCTTAATAGAAACAATAAAAGGATGGCAGAGGAGGTATTCCATCTCTTATACTGACTGACAGCTATATTCTAAATTCTATGGGACATCAATCCAAAAATCTCTGTGCTCTCCCCCACATCTTTGTTTCCAAGTACATCCTGTCTTCTAGGTAATTATCTTTTCACACTGTATATCCCCAGGGCCAGGACTGTTTTATTAGTGAGCTTTGCATAGCACCAAGAACACCATCAGCACTAAACGTATTATTAATCAAAAATAACAAGCACAAAAAGAAGGTCTGTAAAATTGCATTTTCTATTTGCATTCATCTTGTGGTGAGTCAGCTTCAAATGTGCCTGGCTTACAAACCAACAGATTTATCCAACTCTGCATCTCAGAAACACCACATCTCTGACAATTCAAAAGAGCAGTTTCCATCTTTTACACTGTTTCCAATAAAGAAGACCCCTCGAGATGGATTTTTTAATTGCAGTACTTCCTTGAATGAAAGACAAATAACTGCAAATTTCCTGTTTTATATACCAGCATAGCATGGAAAGCAGCCCTTAGGTTAGCAGCAATATATTCCAGCCAGGGCAAACATGCTGAGATTATAGGAGATGGATGAACTTCCACTACATTTGCTCTGAACCTTAAGTGACCCCAGATTGACAGATGCTTTGGCAAGAGAGACTATTTCACAGCAAATGTAAAGCAAGGGAGGTGTTAGGACCAGGAAATGTAACCAGGAAGATTTGAACATATGCGACATTTTACCTGCAACTAAGGGAGAGGGCGTAGATGACCTTCAGAGCCCAGAAACAAACAGATTTCCTCAAGAACCATGAAGTTCCTATTCACGGAGCACCTCAGGCTCAGACCCACAGGGAAGTATGATACAGAAAGATTGATGGACTAAGGCAGCAGACAGAAACTGCATGAAAGCAGAAACCAAAACTGTGCTTCAGTCCACTACAATGCAGGCTAGAGTTGGTTTAGCCCCATCTTTGGATCAGGAAAGGCTGACCTCTCACCAGCACTTGAACACGGTTTGCCAGCGTACTCCTTGCAGCCTTACAGCCTGTCACACTCTCCCCCAAGGATTTCACATCTCATTTTGTGATACTATTTATCATATCACAGGGTGTATGGTGTGAATTGAGGCCCATGAAGAGGCACAGCTCCATGTTTGACCAATGAGAATCACACAATGCACAGCCTGCATCCTGGCAAAGGAGGTCTCAACACTGTCATTTCCCACAAACAACAAGGATCAAACCTCCGGAATGGGATCTCCAGCACCATTTGCATTTCTTCAAGGAACACTTCTTTGAATTTATGTTATTACATAAGTTGTTTGAGATAGACTGGTAATGGTAGAAATAAATTGTCCCTTTTTTAACTTCAAGGGTTTTAGTAATAGTGCAATTCCTACAAATTCACAAAGAAATATTGCATTACAAAGCAATTTACCTAGAAGAAATAAATACAAAGTGCAATGATCAACCCTTCTAATATCTTTTGTCTAACACTGATATTTAAACTTAACATTTCAGTGTAAGCTTTTCAGAAGTAACCAGGATACAAAAAGCATACTTCAGGATACTGAAGACTGTTTGAGATGGGATTTTGATTCATGTGCCCTATTTTTAGTTTTAATTAGGAATACATTTCATAGGGTTCAGCACGATGCAGTCTGCAATGTAGACTTGAAAACAGTTTCATGTCTAGGAACCAAGGAGAAAGAAGTTCGCTTACATTTTCAGAGGGACTGTGTGAGAGTACTGCAATGAGTACTGAAACAACAGAAAATGAGAACTGATCAAAGGAACAATGCACAAAGCATGCTGTGACTATGCTTTTGAGACCTGCTTTCTTCTAATAATAGGACTTTTGCAAGTACAGTAGCTTATGTCTTGCAGGGGAAGAAATGCTGGCTATATCAATGACTAGAAGCATACAAATAATATATCCCACTCACAACAGAACACAAGTATTTCTGGGTGACACACAAGCCTTCTAACATAATTTTCAATAATAGTGATACTGACTCCACTTTTCTACAGGACACACTGGTCAGACCAATGTTTACCTCAGGTTACAAACATCCAGGATCACAAGTGAAGGGCTGCAGAAACAGAAAGCCCTGTCCTATGCCAGTGATTCCTTATGTCCACACTTAAATCCAATAATATTTAAAAACTGACCCAAGACTTTAGAAAAGTAGGTATAGAAACTGAAATAGAACTGTCTTAATAATTCTAGCCTAATTCTAGAAAGAGCCTGTGCTAATCCACCCTTTTTTCTACACTGTTTTGTATCTCATGTACCTAGGGTCACAGTCACTTATTTTTCTGACAAAAGTAAAGGTCTTCAACTCACAGCATTCTATTTTTTTTTACATTCACTCCACAGACTCCCTCAAAGGCCTCTGCTGAGTCTGTCTGAGCACACATTGAGTGACCAAAGAATGTATTTCCAAAGTTGAACTGATCTGCCAATAGCCCTGTACAGGAAACGGCAAAAAAGACAGAGAAATATTCTGCTTCATACAGTAACCTTAAAATTATGACTATAATTCCAACTGCAGATTATTTTGGGAATTATCATGCACTACAAAAATCTTATTGTATCTAACAAGTGTTGTAAAACCTGCTAGGAACAGGCTAAAAAGACAAATAACTCACATTTCCTCGGGCAACTGTTTTGTCCAAGGAAACTCTTTTAATATGACCCTGTTTACTCAGTGAAAGCTTCTGTGAAGAAACTAGATTTTGAGAATCCCTTGCCTTTGTAAGGCACCTTTCACTACGTTCCTTTGGGCTATTCTGCATATGTAACACCTCTTGAATATGTTATCTTTCAGCCAACATTCCTAAAATGTTTTCCAAACAGCTGACATGTCATAAATGCCTTTTCTTCCTTTTGCAGAGCAGTAAAAAAATTTGCCTCCTCCCAAGACCAACCACTTAATCGACACAATTACTGTGTTGTCCTGTAGACTGCAACGTCTCCTACAAGAAGAAAAAGTCATTTTATCATAAGCTGCCTTTTCCTGGTATAACTGCATGAGCACTGCAAAAGCATGAGGAATTACGTTAGTTTAGGCAGAGCAGGAAATACACAACTTTACATTGATATAAAGATGTAATCTACCCAAAGTTGCACTGAGGAACAAAAAAAGTAGCCACATACACAGAATCCATC
This sequence comes from Sialia sialis, assembly GCA_009812075.1. NCBI lineage: Eukaryota > Metazoa > Chordata > Aves > Passeriformes > Turdidae > Sialia > Sialia sialis. The sequence goes on along the minus strand of VRYO01001681.1, from coordinate 3,663,475 downwards.
CCCTTGTGTGCTCTACCTCCTTTGCTGCTCTTTCACTATTCCCAGCCCTAGCTTGGAGAAGTACTTGAATTCTGGAAAGATACTATGGCAGGCATTTTCACAGCAATTTTTTTGTGCAGTTAGGACAAAGATGTGTGTTAAAACATGCAGCTCTTCCTCTGTGTCTGGCTATGTACAACTGTCCAAAAAGACTTCAAAACAAGTCCATTTACTGGGAGGGAGCAAGAGAGCAAGTGATTAAGATTCACTAAGAAAATGTTCTGTGCTCTTTTTGAAAAGGCTGGAGGAAATTATAAAAATGTATTAATTTACAAATTCAGAGATCATCTGCACTGCCATTAAACCAAATCTAAATTTCTTGTAAATTAACCTTAGCGTCCTCATATTCTTAGCCCTGACATTTTTTCTCAGATGGCTTTTTAAAGCCTTTTCCAAAGCAAGTCTTTAAATCAAAAAAATATTATGAGTCTTAACTTTATCCATGACAAACAAACTAAAAACAAGCCTGCAATTTTTACTGACATTCTCACGCTGTACTTTCTGTCCTCATGCACACGGAGCTCAAGAGAAGCTGAAAAAAATTCTCAGAAAAAATCTCCATAATGAGGGAAAACAACAGAGAATGGGAGTGGTCCCCCTGTACTTTCATTTATTACTAATACAGAGTAGATCAGATTGGTGAGGCACTAGGCTTCTGCACAGGTCCCAGAAAGACAGCTGCAACTTCCTAAGGTCCAGGCCTTTCAAGCCCAGTACACACCAGTTACCATATCAATTGTGCCCCAGGAGAATCCACAAATCACAAGAACCCTATGGCTGCCTGCCCTGGCAGAGTAACAAAGCTGAATAGGACCAATTTTCCTCCTCCCCTCTTCTCTCCAAAGATACCTAGAGGAGCCAGCAGCTGAGACCACAGAGAAGCTGCCTTGTAGTGGTACCACAAGCAGGTACTACTTTGCTTCTCTGCAACCACCAGAAAGTCAGATACCTTCAAACTGCATGCAAACATGTGGCCATCTCCTCTTCTGCCCACATTAATACAGAAATCTCATTTCTAGCAAACATCTACGTCGAAACCCCAACCACAAGATTCCAAACTCTTCCCTTCTTACCTCTCTTTGCGGCTACCAAGCTTGCGAGAGGTGTATAGATTCCCATAGTCCACTATGGTGAGGTGCCGGGAGAAAATAGTGACTTTGCTGCCCACATAGAGATCATCGAGGTGCAAGCTCTCATACTTGGTGCGCTTCAGAAACGTGCGACGGTTCTTCACATCGTACTGCAGCAAACACAAGACCGAAATCTACCTTAGCAAGAGATTTAATTGTGGGCAAACTCAACTTAATCTTTACTGTCAGAAACTTCCCCAGTATGTGGGATTGAATTTGTTCTTACTCAATTTAATTCCAAGCCCTTTGAACTTACAGGTGTACCAAGAAAGCCTAGAAGACTAAATCATAATTACAATTTTATTCAATTTAAATCATCTCAGGCCAACAGCTAGCTTTGATTTTTTTTTTGGTTTGTAATTTGCTTGCTCTAATTCAAGCTGTGATAAAAGATTCAGGTGCCTGGTGGATGCCTCTGCCTAGTCTCACTGAGAGCTCCCCCAGCACATGCATGCTGTTTCACAGCTCAGTGGCTCACACCAGAATGATCAGAATACACACACTGGCAGGTCTCCTCTTTGGGGCATCGTTCCAGCGATATTATGCTCCATTTGACTGCATAAGACACAGCATTAGGGACAGAGAGATGATTGCAACACTTGGATGAGATATTCGCACTGCCTAGAGCTGCAAGCTCAAAAGCCTGTCAGGACAATTCAGCTTTACGTATCATCATTCCAAGCAAGAAGCCAGACATTAATGTGTAGTTTTCTGGGTGGGCTGGCAAAGCACATAATTCAACCTGCTGAACAGTTTCTTCACTGCAAGTACGTATTACAGATGCCTTCCATTTCTTGGGGAAGTGGAAGCGTATGAAAGGAAGAGCTTTGTCCTCATCAGGCAAACTCCCCCTTCTGTCTTGATCTACAGGTGCTGATCTCCACTGCAATGGTGCATCCACTAGAATAGCATTAAAAGAAAGAAGATAATTCCCACAAATTTTGGAAGGGGGAAAAAAAATTAAGAGCAAAATTCCATGTTCTGAAATGTGAATACAGTTTTGTTAGAAGGCTAGAAGAATTGTAATTGTTTTCAGGATAGCCAAAACTTTGCAGATTAAAGAATTGCAAATTATTTTGATACTTCCTCCTGATGAAGCATGATTGTAAGGAAAAATCCTTCCCTGCTGAAACATGCTTAGCCCCTCACACATGCTCCTACTAAGTGTTCAGTATTCAAGTGCACTAGGGAATTAAATAACAATATGGTAAAAAAAAATAAATCAAAGAAATCAACTCAAATTTAGCTACAGTAATTTCACGAATATAAG
>VRYO01001681.1:3647912-3660036 GCA_009812075.1 Sialia sialis | reverse complement strand
CCAGGAAGACTATTAACTGTCTCAACCATAAGCAAATTCTTCAATATCTTGACCAAAAATCTGAATATTTCCTTGGTTATTTCAATAATGGCTGCTAGAAAGGCAAATTGAGGTGTTTCTTCTCAAGAAGAAGAGAGGATCTACCTGGGTTAAAGGATTCTTCTTTAGAGTGGACTTTTGAATCTCTTTAAAATACATTTTTATAAAGTGAATGATAAGCCACAGCAGAAGAAATATAAAATTATTTGGACTGTTCCGCTTCTGCCTATGAACATGTAGAAGTAAATTATCCCAAACAAAATAGTTCTCTGCTAAAAATCTGTCCTTTTTAATGATTTCTTCTCTCTTTTTAGGACATCTTTTGTAGAAAGAAAAGTTATTAAGGCTTTAAGAATTCCCCAAGAGTTATTAACTATGGAAAACTTGGAGAACAGGGCCTTTCTGTCAAGAGATCCAGTTTGACTGAAAGAACTGCTTGCTATCCTTGGACAAAAATCTATGCTACCTTCTTACAGCTGCAAAGCAAGCTGCAAACTTCTCTCATTATTCCCACTGTCATTCTACTTCACCAACCAAGACATGAAAGGCAGAAAGAAAAGAAGCTCAAGATTTCATTTAACACAAGCCTTTGGGAGCTCTGCTCCACCCTCAGGTGAGGTGTGTGTGATAAGGGAGAACTGTTGTCAGGGATGGGGGGAAAGGGGATGAAACATCCTCCCCATTTGTGGGGAAAAGCTGGCTCATACCTATCACCTCCCTTCTCTCAGATATGTTAGAGGTAAGAGCAGATTGTCACCTCCTCAGGAAAGTACTAAAAGATGCAGAAGAATTAGGCAGTAATAAAGACAAAAAACCCCACCAGATTCAGCAGAAATAATAAAAAAATGCAGAAAATAATTCTAAATGTATTATCTGTCCACAAACTCACACCCAAAAGTGATTTTGAGATATTCTTTCTCTAAAGGTGTTCACATACATTTTTGTTCATTTAATTTCTGTCCTGCTCACATGCAGTCTGTGGCTGTGTACCTAAGAGTACACCAACAAAGTGCAAAAGTCTGCCAAGAAATAGGTATTGCATTAAGAACCTCAAAAACACCTTGGAAGCTCTTAGTTTTGAGACATGTAGGTGAAATGAACAATAATTTTGCCAGCCTACACATGGTTGTGTAGGAAGATTATTACAGTTCCTGACTGATCAGCTAAACTGCCTCTGGGAAATAAAAATTAGAAACCTCACGTTTTGAAAACTGTGCATTTACAGACACTGTACAAAGAACTAACTTAGTAATCAGTGCAAAGTGCATCTTCTCATACAACTGGGTTTTATTGCTTCAGTGAGGAGCAGTTTGGGTAAGAAAAGGCAAATTCCACAGGATTTCTTATTTCTGCAGTTTGTTTTTATAGCAAGAAAGTTAAATTTTGATAATGAATATTCAAATATCCATAATGAATATCCAAATCTAGGCTATTATTAGACTCTTCACTAAGAATCAGAACAGACTAGCCCATGCCACTTACTTGTTCTTAAAAGGATGCACAAAGCATTGGTTGGCATGAGGATTATCTTTACAGCACATATTATATTTATATTTAAATGTCTCCCACTGCAAAATGCTGGTTTTCACTGCTATCAATAAGCAATTGGATTAGTTGTATGAGCCACAAGTCAGAAAGGTCTGTGCAAGCACCACTGATGGAAAAATTTGGATCCCACTGTTTGAAATGTCCTATCTCTCATTAAATCAAATTTACCATTTCCTCTACTTTGATAAAACTCTTTTTTTTTTTTTTTTTTCCCTCTGTTTTTACTCTTCAGATACTTCTGGAATTCCTTCTGAAGCTTATTCTCCTATTTGGAATTAGCTTCAGCTTGCTCTTCTCAAGCAGTAGGCCAGTGTTGCTGAGTTTCAATTCTGAAACCCAAGTAGAGATTGAATGAAAACAGATTTGCGAAAATTAATCTCTACACACCAAAGCAAGCTTTAAGAAAGAAAAAAAACATGAATGTGGAAGCTATTCCATATGCTTCACTGTGAACTCATATTTTTGCTTTTCTTTTCATCTTAGTAAATTAAATTTTCTTTAAATTATTTTTCTGGAAAATTAATAGGCATAGGCAGTGTCTTGCCATTTTATGAACTGCTTAACTGGGTAGTACACTTATGACAATAGATTTTTTTTTCTTACATCCTTACCATTTCAATCGATGAGTCTTTCGGATAATATAGAAGCTCATAACGCCGAAAGAGTGAAGCACTTGGGTCATACCATTCAGCAATGAAAGCATATCTCTCATCTTGACTCTGGAAAAAGAAGAAAGGCAAAACTGGCTATTACAGAAAGCATACATACTCTGTATGTAAAAATACACGACTAAAAATCTTTTTTCATTTGTTATCAGAAAAGTAAAAAAAAAAAAAAAAAAAAGAAAAAAAATCACTTGTAAATGGACTTGAACACTGCATATTATCTCCTGCCTACCACTGGTGACATCTTTTCACTTGTTAGCTATCATCTTTTAAATAGGATGGAACTTGAATCATAGCAGTTTTCCAGACAGTCTCATAATTTACCCTGATTTAATCAGTCATGAAGCATGGACTACTGTTGAAGTTGTTGTTAAGACTTCTCAACTTAGTAAAAGTATTTCATTTACTTTCTTTTGTTAAAAAAAATGTGTTCACTACAATTAAATTACAGACTCTTGACAAATTTTCTAGAAGGAAACACTTCCCTTTTCCTTAACAGTCATATCTAAAGTTCTCTTAATGATGAGATAAACATACCCAAGTTAAGGACAACATTAGTTTGATTCACTACTTAACTTCCTGAAATTTACATAAAGCATAAATAGCACGACCTCATTTACAACTCATTTTCTGCCCCTAAGGAGTGCAGATGAGGAAGATGGATTGCAGTAATTCTAGAAGTATAATCACATGCGTAGCTTCTCTCCATGCCTCATCCTCAGAGGATAACAGCCCCCAGAAAAGCAAGCACAAAGGCAAGGCATAGCATTTGGATGTGCAATTCTCATTCCTCTCAGTGGCACATGTTAGTTACTGACACACTATCAGTTATTTGATAGCTAGAATGGTTGGAGCTCTAAATTTTTAATTTCCACACCTCCTCTAAATCTGACTGCTATTCCACGGTGTTATCACAGACTTCCACACTTTACACATACCTATACTCTTCTCATACTCTTTAAACCTCGAGGAACCACTAGGAGTTTAACTTAAAGCCATGTGGGCCTTTTCAGTACTTCAGATTTTAGAAAAGGGCAGCATTTCAGTTGTTACAAAGACCACTTAATAAGCAAAAAGACGGAGAGTTCCTGTAAGCTTCCATGACTATTCTAAAACATCAGCAGGAAAAGAATCATAATTTTCCAGCATCTTCAGCCTTCTACTGACTTCGGACTAAGTGCTTTTGCAGGCTGAAGTCCTAACAGAAGCAGCAGCAGGAAAGAATGAGAGAATGAAGAACAAATTCAGAATTTTACAATGTGATGAATACCAGTTCCTCTCCAGCTAAGAGCATCAAGGCAAATGCCCCACCCTCCTGTTAGTTCTTATGGTACTACCTACACTGCAAACAAAGTATGCTTGTACTGCAGAAACATTCAGGCCATGGGGGCAGCACAGTGGCCTGTGAAGGACGCAAAGTTTCAATTTCTCTTTGTAGAAGTCTGTGCAGCACTGGAAACCTTATTAGCATCAGCTACTCCAACTTATTTATTATCTATATAGCACACACTGCAGCCTTTGACAAGAGTTAAGCTCATCTTTTACAAGCAGCATCCAGCACGAAAATTCCCCGGGGACTTAGCCTGGTTTCCGGCCCTTGCTTTAGCTGGATGTGTTTGCGTCATTACTGCTACTGCCATCATTCTGGAGATGCACAAATCAAAACAAACTCTGTCTTGTGACAAAACTCACTCTTGATTTTTATATATAGGCAACAAGCAGTAATAAGGGTTGGTAGACTCATTTCAACTTTTATCTTACATCCATACTACTGGACAACATAATATCTGATCAACTGATTTGACTGACCATCATCTTGTCAAGAATGGATTTTATAGAGAAGCAGTTCTCTGCCAAAGAGGCAGAACTTTCTTTTCTAAAAAGAAAAACAGTCTGGTTTCCTAGAACCATAGAATGATCTGGCTTGGAAGGGACTTGAAAGATCACCCAGCTCCAACTCCCCTGCCACAGCAGGGGCACCTTTCACTAGACCAGGCTGCACAAAGCCCCATCCAACCTTGAACACTTCCAGAGATGGAACATTTCTCAAGTATTACCTCCAGAAAATGACTACTGATGGATGAAATAAAATAGATGCACCATCTTTAATAAATACCTCTTCATAACATGAAGACACATTACTACCTGCTACCTTTTCATGTTATAGCATTGCTTTTAACTGTATTTTCCAGGTAGCAGTTGCCACAGAAACTATCAGTTTTCATTTAAGTAAAACTTGTAAAATTTGCAAATGCTTACTTGTCTCAGGGAAGTAATGTATTTATGTGAACAACCAAAGAAAGCACCGTTAGATTTTTTACTAGTAGCCAGTATCAATCATCAGCACCTTCATGTTTACAGTGAGAAACTGCATTGTGTCCCTTGTGTGGTGAGGAATTGGTCTGCCTTTTTTATTTTTCTTTTAACACAATCTTGGTTTTAATAATCTGAATTTCTTTAAGAAGAATCTGAAATTCATTTTGTAAAATTTCATTCAATGTGTGAGCTATTAATATTTGTTATCCAGCAAGCTCTGCTGGCCACTGAGCAGCAGAAATCACCACTCCGTATTATCTTCCTTTGGGATTGTAAGCAAAGGCAAGGTAATAAACGCTACTTAGACTCCAGAAAAACTGCAGAGCTAATCCCCAAATACCCAGAAAATGCTATCAGTAAGCAGGAGAGCTTGAATCTGTTACTATTATTTATCCAGACATTATGGAGACCTAATATTTTTCTAAAATGACCAAAGCAAAGTCTCTAAAGCTTCTCCTGAGCCATAACTAGAATTTTCTCTCCTGTACATAGAATTATTATAATAAATATTTATACATGAAGAGAAGCATATCAGAAAAAAGTTCAAAGCTTATTGGAAACACTCTAAAAAAAACTGAAAACATTGTATTTGTGAACACGTCACCTGTTTCAGAGGCAGACACTGCAAAGTGAAGAAATTCAACACTAAAAGCAAACTGAAGACCCTGCCAAACAAGTACCTAAAACACAACAGGACTCCGATCTTACTATTACAGATTCATGCAAATAGTCTCAAAACAGATAAAAGACAATACAGAATACAGTCATGACATGGTAGACTTATTCTGGGAACCCCTTGCCAGGCACTGCTGTGAAACTGCCACCCCAAGTCACCAAGCAATTTTAAGACAAAAGTTTTAAAAAGTGAGTACAGATTAAGTTCACAATATGTTTTTAAATGAGAACAGAAACTTTTATTTACTTATTTAATGGAGTAGGATTTTGAAAGCAAAAATCAAATACAAAATCTGCCCATTTCCCATCATATACTGTTAAGGTCTGCAATAAATGTTTAAGCCTTCACAGGCCTAAAATCCTAATTTCTGAAAATTTATTTTCAATCGGTTTACTACTCAGACAATAGAAATAGTATGGCAAACAACCTTCTTACATACTCCTGTACTAACGCGCCCTGACTGCAAAGTGGGAAGGAATCTCAAGGATGAGGAAGTACTATGGGAGGCAAGCTAAGTTTCATTTGTTAGCTTCTGTCTGTCCTCCTAAAAAAGTAAACTCGGAAAATAACGCTCCAAAACAGAGTGATTAGAGAACAGTGATGACCTGTCAGGTGGTAATATGTTCAATGCACCAGACTGCTCCAAACCCAGAGTGAGGGCTGAAAGTGAAATATTTCACAGCTCTTGACCAGAGACCACCTCAAGAAAAGGGGCAAGTTAGTCACCACTGAAATCACATTCCTTTGAACAGCTCAAGTAATAAGAAATCAAGTGAATCTATAAGTACATTATAACTCAGAAAATTCTTGCTTTAAAGAATTAATTTCCATTCATTTCTGTACCATTTCCTCATTAAAATCACACATAGCCTCTGCTCTCACGACTATGCAATTAAACAAGCAATATCTAATGCGGGAGAAATATTTTTCACAAATGTTCAGATTAGTGGAAAAATTACTACCACTAAAAAGCCCAGTGGCAATTATGCACTTTACTTTTCTATACTGACACTTCCAGAATAGCTGTCTTAAGCCCAGGATTACATCTCCTTTCCACGGTAAAATCTAAAACTGAGATCACCAATGTCAAGAGTTCACCTACCGTGAAGATGAAAAGAATCGGTTTTTTTCCCTCTTCCTTCTGCAAGTTGCCCAGAAAAACATTTAAATGCATGTGGGTTTTGCTACCTTTTGCTTTCTGTTTATAGTGGCTAGGATGGCTCTGTGCACATGAGAAACACTGAAGTACAGCTGAATTAAAAACCCTAAATTCTGTGCTTCTGAAAATGATGGGGCAAGCAGTCATTCCTAGCGAGCATGGGACTAAGTTCTAGAAGCTAAATCCATGCATACATCAAAGAACTATGCTCCCTCTGAGAGAAAACTCTGAGCAGAGGGAAATTGTGTGTTTGGAACCAAACTGCCAAGGACATTCAAAACCAAACATCAAAATTCTTAACAAGTTGGACAGGACACAATATCTTGTCCTGCAAAACCTTTTAGACTTCCAAAAGGCATCTGTCCACAGGAAAATAAAAGGAGATCTTACAAAGGTTTTAATGAGAAGCAACAGTGGTAGAGGAGTAGCTCAAGGACTAAGAAACTCCATGGAAAGGTGGAGAAACAACTTTATCCCTCTGGTCTGACGTAAGAAGAACATAGATCTGGATGATGCCACCTAACAGTTGAACTGCTGTACTGTTCTGGGGTGGGTACTTCTGTTCTCCTCCTCCTCTGGCTTTGACTAGAAATTTCATACTAGCGTTTATCTTGCAATGGAGAACACAAGGAATCAGGAGCTGCTGAGGTTTTTGGCTTTTTTCAGCTCAAGAGAACTTCACTTGAGACAGTACCAAAATATTTCTTAAAATTAGAAAGCTCTGAGGTATCTAGCACACCTTTACATGCTATTAGCAACCTGCTCTCTATGAGGTTATACAGGCTGTCAGGAACTTCAGCATGCATGACATTGCCTGATACAGGCTCAGGGCCCATTGCTCAGGTGTTACAGCTTTAGGGGTCATGCAGAGTATTGCTACATTTTAAGTGTGCAACTTTGTTGTCTGCTGCTCCATCGATTTTTTTTTTTTCAGTGACTCAGTTACTCTGAAATCAGACAACAGAGAAAAAGGAATCAAAGGATTTGAATCATCTTCTAATGAAGCAATAAAAAGACTGTACAAACCTTGGTAAAAGCTGAATCTGATCCATTCTGATATCTGTGTTCCACATTTTGTAAAACTTTACTGTCATGGGGAAAACCTCCAGTAATGCACAGACCAAGCTGTTTCTATGAAAATCACTGGGACAGGATGGAGAGGAACTATTCTAACACCAAATGGGTATTTCTTCTAATATACCAAAAATGCTTTCTGGAAAGGTTGCTCTGAAGCGTCCTAAAATTCTTAAAAATAAACAATTTTAAGGGAAGATTGTGTCCCAACCTGTTCCCCCCTCAAACCAGATTGGTGGCACTCTCAAAAATACTTTGGAAGAGCAAGAGTATTTTTCTAAAAAATTAAATGGCTTCAAAGCATAAGAACACTAAAAAAAAAAGCTGAAACAGCCAGTGAAGAGGTATCTTTAAGTATCTTTATCTTTCCTCTTTTTAGTTTCTACAAAAAACACACCAACTATTGCTATATGTGCTTGTGCATTCTTTATACAGATGTTGGCCTTGTGGTCTTCAGACAGGGTGAAGTGAGGGACCTGACCAGCTGCCTTCACCAAGAACATTACTTTCATAAAAGGCCTAGAAACTGTTGTTCTAAACATATAATCAACCTTTGGACTACTGCTATAAATGTATGATCAACCTCTAACAGCAGGTATCTAAATCCTGTTATGAATTAGTTGAAACAGCTCCTCAAAGCTCATAAATCTCCAATCACTGCTCTTCCAGACCAATCTCTATTTCAGATTTAATGCTATTTCCTAGTCCTGAAGAGGACTTCAGCACAAGTGAAAAGCAGTAACTGGCAAACTCCTGGTCTGAGGAGCAGGAGCCAAGAATTTCAGGCGGAAGCAGCGACTCACAGGATTATACTCCCCCCACGGGCCAGTGACAGAAGCACCGTCACAGCAGCACCTGCTTTCTCTAGAGTCCCAGAAATACGCCGATTGCTTTAGGTGGTTGACCTGTTAGCTTTCCTCTTCTCACATTTTAACATCTGGTAAGCCTGCTTTATTTCAGCTGAATGCTTTTAGGGGCAGGCCCTGCACAATGTTAAACTTACCACGTAGCACTGAGTGGTCACAAATTCAGACCACCAGACCAAAAAAATGTAACTTCAATGAGCTTAAAATCTAGTCTTAACCAGCAGATTAAGAGTGCTGCTCCTTCATAGAACATCTTAAATGTGACAATCCTCTGCAGACATAAAGCTAAAAAAGAAATAATAATTTAAAAAAAAATTAAAACAATTGAAATCTCGAAAAAATCATGTACTTCTGTAAGCATGAGAAATAATGAGGCCTGGTTCTCAATATTTCTGTTTCTCATCCCTGATTGTTGTGACCAGAACATCTCTTCAGTTCAGGTGTTTAATAAAAGCCCATACCCACCCAGATTCTCTGATGTCTAACTATGGTTGAGCTCACACTGAAGTCTAACATTCTGCACGGCAGAAAGTGCTCTAATTTTCAGCATTGTAGTGCACCATAAATTCCAAAATGAATTCTTATCAATGCATGCTTATTAAGCTGCGTTATTCAAGCCATTTTCTGCCTTCACAGTTTATGTAATACAGGATATTTTCCAGGCATAACTTAAATCCACACACTGTAGAAAGAGCACTCAATTAGCTCTGTCTCTTAAAACTCATTTTCCTCCTTCTCTTCTATTCTGACACACGCGCTGGAATAATTTTTAGAACTCCAATTTTGCAGCCCCCTCACTGCTGTTGCACCTCCCACTACTTTCTCAACAGCCTTTTCTTTAATGCAAAAGTAATATCAAAAGATCGCTTTTCAAAAGGAAAAACATCTGGCAACTGCAATTTCCATGACAATGTCTTGACTACACACAGTTCTCAACCTAAGCCTTGTAGTCAAAAGCTCCCTGATGAATTTTGTAAACATATCTTTTTTTATCCTCTCCTTGTAGAAAACAAAGCCTACCTAGTGAAAATTTCACACAGATTCTAGATTATTTCAAATTAAGCAAATATTGGACAACTTATTAACATTCTCAATCATATTTGAAAAATCTATTAAGTCAAACACTCTATTGTTGTTTATCCTTCTCCAACTGGTGCTACATCCTTTGGATCCACAGATTTCCAATATTACTGGTTTCTAGGCTTCTCAGGTGCCTTTCAGACTGGGTATGTTCATATGGCTATTGCTGCTTGGACCATCTGTTGCCAAGTAGCATTGGGGACGCTTCTGTCCTTGTAGCATTAACCAAAGCAATCTTCTTCTTCAGCTGTGATCTCAGTTCAGTAAAACATCCCCTTATGCTCAAGGGTTGTGATAAACACAGCTCTAGAAGGTTGAAAGCCTCAAATTTTCTTTTCAGATTTAGGAATCTGCAATTTCATGCCAGATCAGCAAAATTATCTGGCTGTTCTGTCAATTTATTAAGCAAGAAATCTGCTTCCTATGAAGCACGCAGGAATGATTAGTAAAACCAACCTTTTATTTCCCCCCCTGGTCTCTCAGATAAAATAATCAAAAATTGAAATTCTCAACCAATAACTTCAATCCTTTGCAATTACATATAATACTTAAGTACAGTCATTTCACACCCATAAGCTGCACCTGGTTATAAGCCGCACTTCTGGGTAGCTGGGAAGACCACGGAATTTGTCCATATATAAGCCGCACTGGGTGATAAGCCGCACTTTTTTTTTTTTAAAAAAGTGAGGATCCATGTGCAACAAAGTAATGAGTTAGTAACAGAATCGCGCCAGTGCGGGGTTTGTTATCAGCTGCTCAATTTGCAAACAGTTTTCACAGACCGGCAAAGCCTTTAAACGCAGCCCCAGGTGCCCTCCCCGTGCTGCTGGCCCCAGCACTCCCGTCCCTGGCGATGGCAGCAATGGTGGCTCCCCGCACCACTCAAAAGCGGCTGCTCAGCAGGCTCAGCTTCGCGCAAAAGCCGGTAAGTGGCCACTCGGGGGGATCAGCTTCGCGAAAGCCAGCAGCAGCTCTGTGGCAACTCTCCGCCCAGCCAGCTCCCACTTCCGGGTTGGCACTTCACCAGAATTTGTCCATAAATAAGCCGCACCTGATGATTAGCCACACTTCCAGGTTGGCTTGATTCTTCAGTGAAATAGGTGCGGCTTATCAGTGTGAAATTACTGTACTTAGTTACAGGATTCATATTATATTTCTAATGGAAAACAATTTTTCTAAAACACATAAAGGATGCCATACTGCTCCTCACTGCTCTGTTCAGCTTTAGAAGACCAGCTACATCTTGTATTTAGGAGAACATGGCCACTTCATGCACACTTATAAAGCTGCAGATGATAGGGTCATATACTACTGCACTCGTAATTACATGATCACAGGTAATTCCTCTCAGAGCAGTCAGTAGTGCTCAGCATGTGCCTGTCTGCCTCCACTAACTCCAGCAGAGCCTGACAGTGATTTAAGCAAAAGCAGAGCTGTTCCCTGACTCAAAGCATGATTTTCAGCGCAGGTCATCCCACATAATCACATCTGAGCACAAAGTTTAGGTGCTTTGCACTTGATCAGCCAGTAGTAGCAGAACTAATGCTACCATGGTCAGCTGCTGAACACTGTGTCTCCACCTTCCAACCACGAGATTAATGCCTCCATGTGATGCCAGGAAGAGAAACACTGAGCTACCTGTGCACACCCCGTTACACGATCCAACCAATATTGTACTTACCAGAAAAACATTTCTGAAAGGCTCAAAATTTGGCCTAGCATTAAAGCTGATGTCAATACTCAAATATCATTTTCTTTCACAGAAAACGATTCCTCTGCCAAACTTCCAGCTTTCAATTTCCAGTATTTTGAAAACTAAAGTGTTTCAGAGGAGCACTGATATTTTTTTGTATTTTTATTAGGATTCTGAAGCATTTTCAAATTTTCTCTCCACACATTCCTATTCAGGCATTCCATTAAATTTTCAACCACTTGTAGAATCAATCTGGAAATTTTCACGCAGAATGGTTAAAACTGGAGAGAGTTCTAAGCAGCTGGAAGCAGAGCTTTGAAAGGAAACACCTACAAATCCTAAACTAAAGCTGTCAACAGCACTTCAAAGCAGTATAATGCCTACAGCATCTTCGGATTATCTCAGCTCATAATAATCTTCTGAAAAGCTTTTTTAACAAGAACTAGCTGGTTGCCTTGGAATCACACCTAAGGGAGAGCAGCTCCACCAGCCAGCCAATACCATGAGCAATTAGCACCCAGGAGTTTGTGTGAATGCTCTGAAGACCGCAAATGGTGCATCCACCTGGAATTGTCAGAGCTTGTCATGTTCTAGTAACAATTTATGGTCCTATGAAGCTGCCAACTCTGCTGCACGTTTCTCATTCACTACTGTGGGCACTTAAAGAATTATTTTATCTGCACTACTGCTTACTGCTTTACTTTTTCTCATATCATGTCAAATTCTAAGGCAGTTGGACTAAATCCAGATTACAGCTAGTACAGATATCATGGTCATAATTTATTCTGAAGTCAGACTAATGACAAGTTACATGCAAACAGAAGTTCTCATGATTAAAGCTGTTCATCAATTTCCCATTAGTAAAGTAAGAAATCAAAGACTTCTGTGGGGTACAAAAAGCAAAGTGGATGAGTATAATCATATTCCCAAACTCTGCCACTCCTAACAGACTTTTAAAGATTCATTTTATGAAGATTTGTCATACAATTCACAGATTACAGTAATTTC
>VRYO01001681.1:3636873-3646912 GCA_009812075.1 Sialia sialis | reverse complement strand
TCTCACAAAGCACAGGACTTTTGTCATCAGATTTGCACAATTGGTCTATTTTATTCCCCTGAGATGCAAATGTCTCTGCTGGATGAAGACAGTGACTGAGAGATTTCAATCCCATAGATAGTTTGGATAATTATTTAGTTCCACCTACACAGCTGTCCGCTCCATTAGTGCATTGGATATTCAGTACCTTTTCAAAAAGGAGGCTATTTTCCCCACTTTTGTAAAATGGGAATAATCCACCATTACTCTTTTCATGGAAGGATACCAAGATTTAATAGCTAAAATATTTGTACCATTTAGGCATCATAAATCTCCCTTCATTTTGACAAAAACAGAGCAGAGGCAGGTTAGTCAGTTTATCCTGATTTCCTGCTTCCACAGAACATACACTTCAGCATAGGAACCAGGTACCTGTGGAAGAAGCCAGAAAAGGAAAATCCTGCTCAGCCCAATGCCCCTGCAGCTGCCCCCAGGAAACACTGCTACTCCAGAATGTCAGTAGCTGCAACGACTGGATGCAGACCCCTGTTTCTCTACTCAATCCCAGTGATTTGGGAGTCTTCAGACTTAAAAGACCACAGTTCAGTCATCAAAGAGTGTATTGTAGAAGAGACCTTGGACTCCTATGTAACTAGAAAACATACAGCATGATACAGTCCCTACAGTAGGAGAAAGAAAACAAGGAAAGACTAAAAATAGGAGTACTAAATTTAGTGAGGGATCACACTTAAATGTGCAGTATGTGGAAGAACAGGTACATAGGCTTAAGCATGCCTACCCAGCTCTCTCCACTTTCTATGTGTAGCCCCCTCTTACATGTGGCTCTCCTTCCAAGTGTGTTAGAGTATTCTGCAGAAAAAGTGTGATTTAAAAAAAATATATATAATCAAGGTAGTTACAATCATTGAAGGATCCCATGCAAACAAAGATCATGCAACAGGCTCTCAGGAAAACATCTTGGGAGGGAGCCACTTCTTTGCAAAGACATGAGCACCCTCTGGTGCCCACAGAGTGGTTGAGCACCTTGTTCAAACCTCAAGAATTCACTTCTGAAATGATCAGTTAGAAGCCATTGCTATCACTTCCTAGTACACCTAGAGCTTCAGAATTAGTAACCTTGCAAGAGGAGGTAGAAATGACTAAATGATCGAGCATAGATCACAACAGCCAGGGTGATGAAGTCCTTTCACACGGGAAAACTGAGACATATGGCCAGGTGGCCTTCCTCAATGCCCAGCCTCCCAATGCCAATCCCACAGACCCCCAAAAATTCACAGTTTTTAAAAGAGTATCAGAGTTGTCCACTCCAGGACAACACATGAAAAGCACCTCATAGAGTTTATCTCATAACTCTAATAGGCAGAGATGAAAAAAAAAAAAATAGTGGCTTCTACCTCTTGTATGTGCTCATCTGATATGACACGTGCTCATTACAGATAAAAATACTTGCTAAGCTGTCATTCTTAGCATTAAACTGTTCCAAAGCCCTGCCACACACAATTTGTTCCCTTTATCAAACGTTATGCTTTTTTTTTTCTTTTTGTTTTGCTAATTGGGAGAGAACTATGGAGAGAACTATGGTCACTATTGAGTGACCCTTGGTGTGTTGCTCTGGCACCAGGGCATCTTGTTTCCATCTGTATAAGAACATGGGGGACCACAAAATTGTTTGGATGCATTAGATCAAGCACAGTGCTTACTTTCAAGAAATAGTACTTTTGGTGGTTATTCCTGGCAGCTACCATTATAGTCAGTGTTCATGGAAAAGCCCTCTTCAGACTTAAGAGCAATAGGTGCTCCCTACAACCATTGTTTCTCACCAGTCAGTTCATGATTAACAGAGTATCCCACCTGGATATACTAGATCACCATAAGAGTCTAGAAACTGACACTAAAATGGGAAACTGAACAGCTGAGCCCACTTTTTGAAGGGTCACTACTCCCTTGGCTTAAAGGAAACAGACACTATCAAACAGAAAAACATAAAAGGTTCTATTTTAAGTGCTTAGCCACTGGCCACCAAGGCAGTCAGGGTCTGGTGAACAGGACACGAAAGAAGGCTGGGAGAACCGAGCCTACTCAGATTAGAGAAACCTGAGGGTGACCTTACTACTGTCTACAGCTGCCTAACTGAAATACACTAAAAAGACGGATCTAGAGTTTTCCTGAAGGTGCACAAATGCGCAGGACACATGTAGAAAACATAGAACATTCCAGTCACATACTAGAAAAACAAAGAATTACCAAGAGGGTGGTCAAGCACTGGCACAGGATGCCCAGAGGAAGTGTGCAATCTCCATCTTGGGACATGTTCAGGACTTGCCAGGACACAGCCTGGAACAACCTGGTCTGGTCAGACCTGTTTTGAGCAGGCTGGAGGACCCTTCCAACCCAAATGATGATTCTATGATTCTAATTATAGCTTGGTATCTCTTTGCCCAAAGGTAATGCTCATACTTCCAAGCTGCATCAGACCTGACACAGACCAGCTGGGTTCCTGTACTAACAACAATCTAGATGTACTTTGAAAAAATGCTGAGCTCTGATGGTTAAGTGTAAATTTTACACACATAAAATCTGCCTGGAACATCTCTCTAAATAACAACTGTCTCTGTCATCAAATTCTAGTATTTTTTACTGCTAACTGAAAGTTTATAACTTTTCTTTATTCATGGCACTGGTTCATTGAGTAATTCCTGAAATTCTGGCGTTTCTGACAATACATATATTTTAAAAAACCCAACATACCATTAGGACAGACATGTCAGTTATTAACATCTGTACCCGCAACTGAAAGGATCTGGATGGACAACTCTGTGTGACAAAGGGAGATCAGTATCAAACTTATCATTAGACAACGTTAGCTAACTTTGACTATATCAATGTCATCTGTTTGAGCCACCCCATCAGAAGAGACATCAATTAATCTAAAATTACATTTGGAGAGATGATAATTTCTGCAAGCCAAAGCCAAGACTTGGCTACAGTAGGAGGTAATTTATCCCATGGATTCTAAACCTGACAACTTTGTATTTGTAGGGTGGTATTTTATAAAGCACATAATGTCATAAAGATGTCAGCATCAAACTCAAAATGAGCTCCTGGAACAAAGGGAAGTTATGGGGGTTTTCAAACAGTTTTCACTTGCCTGACAAAGTGCCAAAGAATCTGTTATTTTATCAGCTACATGTTTTGCAATGCACACAGCCTACCTGCTGAAGAAGTAAATTTCCACTTTTTGGAATCACCAGTTCAAGATGAAACTATGGTATACCCCTGATGCTCACAGGAAGACTCACTATGCAATAAATAGTTAGAGGCTATCTGATAGCATTTTGCTTATTTTCTCCTCATGCTGCACACATAATTTTTTTCCCTGTGATGAAATGCTGCAAATGAGAGTTGGCCATTAAGTACAGAGACTCATCTTTGTGGTTGGTTCTGTCTTGCAAACTTTCAACTGACAGGATCAGGCCATTGTGCAGCTGAGAAAAAAATCAAAATAATCATCTGCTGTCACTCTAGTGAAGCTGAGTCTTGTTTTAAGACCAAAGAAGTAAAATTTCTCAAGCATTAGGAAAGTGTCTTTTGTGGAGATATTGCATCTTCTCCTGGAAGAGTTTAAAATGCCTTTTTTTTCCTTTTTCTTTTTTTTTTAATGGTAGCTGTTTTGCAACAGGAAGTAAGCAATTAGAAGAGTACGAGAAGTCATTTCATAAACGTGGACTCGTTCAGGAAAGTCTGTTAGCAGGAAAGAGTTTAGTCTGTTTATATTATCAGTACTGAATGACAGATCTTCATCAAAATTATTCCATTTCACCAGTTCATCCAGTATGGTTGAGATTGCTGGGTCGCAAGAGAAACTCCTGTAAACCAATACAGCCCCATGAGCTGTTTTGCCTTTTCAAAGTCTTCACTGAAAATCTGAACACACAATGAAAACCCAGGCCTTACTATTGTCAAATTCTATAAATTCCTGATTCATTTCCTAAGACCCATTTCCCAAAAAGGAAATAAGAATTTTCCACTGATGAATCAAAGCACTTGAAAAAAATTCTCATTTTTCACCCTTGTCTTGTCTAAACTGATGATTTCCATGTTGATGTTCTCCAAGCTGTGGGTTTCACTAATGAACTGATGATAATAATAATTACAGCAAACATGTAACACACAAGTTGTCAAATTTTCAGTTGAAGCAAGTTGAACTGCTCATCCCTTGATATATATAAGATTATCGTCAAAATTACCAGACTGCAAGCTTTGGCAGGCAGGAGAACAATTTTCATATACATATATTCCCCTAACTTCGCAAAAAGAACTAAGGTAGTTGGACACATAAATTCCACTAACCCTGTACTTCTACATCCACAAGATCAAAACCAGATGGCATCAATTAGACAAGTCATCTGGCTTTTATGTGCCTTGGATTTTTTATGCACAAGAAGGAAATAATGTCTGTCCTGTTGTTCAAAGAGTCTTTGTAATGTAGAATGCAGCTGTCAGGCTGCAGAGGTAACAATAATTGTTTCAAAGGGTGGAAAAAAAGCTGCACCTACGTGCAGAGTTTCCACTGCAATCAGGCTCTGTGTCTGTGCTGAACAGAGCCCCTTGTTCTCTGGAAAATGCTGCATTTCCATATCTGGAACACTTTCAAGTGTCACAGTGCACCAAACTCATGAATCAAAAGAAACTAATGTTGTTAACATCATGGAAAAGCAGGTTTCCCTTTGGCAATTTCCTGTTCACCGTCCACAGCAGCCAGGTTTCGCACAATTACAAACCAGACACCAGAATGCACCAGACCTGATCTGAAACGCTGCCATTTGATAACAAGGAAAGCTGTTCTCCACTAATCAGCTCAGCAGGCTGCAAAGCCAAAGTGCTGTTAGACAAATAACTACAGGATATTTCAGAATATTTGTCCCTTTACCTCAGCTTCTACCACCACAGCAATCTGCCTGCCCAGTTTTACAATGCACATAACCACTTCCAGAGCACTTCTTGTACATGAGTGGAATACAGGGCGTGACACAAATACAGTAATTTCACAATTATAAGCCGCATATCTGGACAGCCGGGAAGACCACGGGATTTGTCCATATACAAGCCACACCTGAATATAAGCCGCTTTCTTTTTTTTTTTTTTTTTTTAAGCAAGGATCCATGTGCGACAAAGTAACGAGTTAGTAACAGAATCGCACCAGCACGGGGTTTGGTGTCAGGTGCTCAAGTTGCAAACAGTTTTCATAGACCAGCGAAGCCTTTAAATGCAGCCCCAGGCACCCTCCCCGGCCGGCTCTCACTTCCGGGTTGGCATTTCACTGGGATTTGTCCGTAGATAAGCCGCACCTGAATATTAGCCGCACTACTGGGGTAGGCTGGATTCTTCAATGAAATAGGTGCGGCTTATAATTCTGAAATTTCTGTACATTCCAAACTGATACCACTAAATGCTTTTACCTTTTTATGTTACAAGCCATGATACAACTTGCAACAGGTTTTTTCTGAATTACATGCCAAAACTTGCTCAAGACATATGATTAAGTGAAAGCAATGTAGTACTAAAAGTCGGTCAAGTTTTCTAGCCCAAAATTCATTACCTTCAGAATCTAATTAAAATCCTGATGCTAAAGTCCAGCTTTCAGATCAGTATTAGAATCCACCAGAAGGCATCTTTTCTATTCTGATTTTGCTCCTGAGAAAAGATGTTCTAAACAGGTTAGGATAGGTCAGATGCATAAATCATGGTAGCCAACAGTTTCCTAACTCAGCCCCTTCCCAGGATCCTGAGTCCACACGTAATTGACCAGCACTCATTCCCAAACATCAATCCTCCCATCATCTTCCAGTGACCAAATTATTCCAAATGCATTTTAGGCAACTGCCAGGATTAAGGGTACATGAGTGGAAAAATTAGTGGGTTTTTTAGTATAGAAGAAACAAGCAGGACTGTGTAACACTTGAAAGATAAGAGAAGAAAATCCCAAGCCACAGGAGAAGGGCAAGAGAGGCAGTGTTTGGGAAGATAACGGAACAAGTTATTAAGTAGATGGTTATTGAACATCTGAGACAACAACACAATCATAAAAAGCAGATAATGTGAATTTGTCAAGAACAAATATTTTTCTAACACAGTCAGCAAGGGAGAAGCCACAGTTGTGATGAACAGGGAACTGATAAGGCTTTTAATCTGTCACCTGCAAATCTGACAAGCTGAGTAAGGCATTATGGCCTAAACCAAAGAGCAGTTACATCTATCATATGAAGATGTAATTAGGAATACTTCCTTTGCCAATTGGCAGTCAGATGGTGTTCCACAATGATCTGCTGTGCACTTGCTTTAGTTTGGATTTTTCTTACTACACTGAAAATGAAACTGAGGAAGCGTACATCCAGAATCTGGGCTGACAGCTAAGGTGTGGGAAAGATTGCAAGCATCTTAGAAGCAGAATCCACAAAAAAACAGAAAAAAAAATCACTGGTATCATTTCCAGCACAGAATATATAATATATATATATATTATATATATAATATATATAACAGGAAAAGCTCAGTGACCTATAAAAATCATCATGCAAATGAAACTATGTCAACAGATCCTGTAGTTCCGAACACTGAAGACTTTTCAAAAGCAAGTAAACAAATAAGTCATGAAACATTTTGTTAGAGGTTGCTGTAAGATTCCGCACTGCTCTAATGAAGTTGGTGTCATCACAGAAATAAAGGGAAGCCAGAAACATGTCAAATTCAGTGACAATCAGCTAAAACAAAGCAAATGCTTTACCTAAGGTACAACTCAGAAAGCAGGACTTCTGCTGACATGAATAAATTCAAGACGGGAAGCGAAATTACAGTTTCACCTGCATTGAACAGAACACTTACAATCCCTTTATCTGAACAGTGGCATTTCTATTTAAGTGGCAAATGCCTGAGTTTATGTTTCAAAAGCAAGGTGCAAAATAAGCTGCTGGGGGGGCTGGGGAAAATTGGAGGTGCTGGGGACAGGTATTTAAGGGTGGAACCACCCACAGGTGCATCTGCCTGTCTTGCATGTGAGTTAGAGTACAAAAAGCAACTCAGAAGCTATTGATTTTTTAATCAGCTGTACAACACTGAGGTTTGCACACCATCTTGGGCAAGGGGGACTCAGCTGTGTTGCATTATAATCTTTAGAGTATACTGTGATGGAAGGGAACCTCAAGGACTGTCGAGTGGAACTCCAGGCCTTGCACATGGCAGCATCAAGAGTCACACCCTGTGTCTGAGAGCATCTGAGATAAACACTTCTTGAGCTCTGACAGGCTTGGTGCTGTGACCATTTCCCTGGGGAGCCTGTTCCAGTGCTCAGCCATGAAAGATGCAGAACCTTTTCCCCACCATTAAAATGCAAACTGGGTTTTCTTTATTAATGCCCCTATAATGATATCCTGTCGTCCGTCCTGCATTACTACACCGCACATCCAGTCAAGAATAAAGACTGTGACACCTAAAACGTATTCTCTCCGCCAAATGCACCACTGCCTTCCCGCTAGGTCTCCCGAGTTCCAGCCGACTCCGGGGTGGCAGCAGCAGCAGCTTCCCAACAGCTGAGCACCAACGAGCCCCAACGGCCCCGTAAAACATCCCCCGGCTGCGCCCCACGGGCCCCTCAGCCAAGGGCCGGGCGGAGTCGAGCGCGACCCTCCCGCGGCCCTGAGGGGCTCTGCCCTGAGGGGCTCTGCCCCGCGGAGCCGCCGCTGCCCCCCGGCCCCGTGTCCCCGCTCACCATGGCGATGCGGGTGATGATGCTGATGACGGCGATGATGGCGACGCCGCCCCGGCCCCGTCAACCGAAGCACCGCCCCCGGGCCCGCGATTGGGCGGGAGCGGACACGACTCGCGGGGCGCCCCGCCCGCCGCCGGACGCGGAAGCCGCGGCGGTGACAAATGTGGGGGTGCTGCGGCGTCGCTGCTGCGGACCGGTCTGTTGGGGTCGGGGCAGGGGGGCCGGGGGGGCCGAGGCCAGCCGGGCGGGCGGGCGGTAGCGGCTGTGCGAGGCCCTGGGTCCTGCAGGGCTCGGCGTCCTGAGAGGTGCGGTGGGTATTGATGCAACCAGTGAGGGAGATGGAGGAGGAGGGAGGCGTGTTGGGAGGCTTACACTACCCCCACACGTAACTCGCCAGGGTTATAGCGTGAACTCTGAAGGAGCAGGATCACCGGCAGGTCCTGTCTGATGGAGCGAATAAGCGCAAATGCTCCTAATCAGTCTTTCGTTGACGATTCTTGCCTCTTGAGCAGCTACACTTTCATCCTCCTCGTTCTCATCGAGTAGAGATCTTCAATCAAAAGAAGCAACACCTAATGCTATTAAATAACCAAACACACAACTCCAGTTGTAGAAGCAACAGATGGTGAGACATATCTGTATCGTAGTTAGAGAACGCTCAAGGAGGAAAAGGTATTTCTCTTCTGTTCATCACAAAAGATAAACCTGCCTGACACAAAACAAATCTAGAAACCTGAAAGCTGTGTGCTCACTGCTGCCATTTTCTGTTTAGATCAGAGTGCTGCTGCAGTGGAAATCAAATAGCTGTAGTTATACCTTTTCACTTAGTGGTACAGTAAAAGGAAGCAAGAGCCCTGGGGCTCTCTCTTGAATAATGGGGAGAATTCACGGAAAAAAAGCCAGCCAAACAAGATAGGGGTATACTGAACTCAAACTAAGTAGACCTTAGAAAAGAAGGTTGAGTGACTTGTATTATTGAGAGTGGATGGTCCTGTGGATGCATGTGACAATGGTCACTACCTTTGGTGGATAAGGGAGAAAATCTTAAGGGTGGTGGATTGGGCCAAACTGGGGATCAGCTTTTGTTGTTAGGATAAACTAACCATGTGCACCCATTCAGGACACTGACTCCTTCTTTGACAAAGAATTGGCCCTGTCAAAAAGGTGGTTTCAGCAAGCAGGACTAAAGGAATTGTGTGGCTTTGCAGTTGCTATTGTTTCCTCCTCACCTTTTGATCTGCTTGAAGAAAAGTGTGGGATTTCCTTTTCTTGTGGTTCTGTGGTTATTTTAGGTTATCCTGGCATGCTCATGCAGTTGTACTGTGGGAGTGTTACAGGCTTTTAAAGGGTAAGATGTGGACTCGCTGAAAAAAGGAGGGAGAACAGAAAAAAATATAGAGGAATAGAAGCTAGAACAAGATGAGTACCGCTCTTGGTGAAAAAAAGACACAAGTGCCAGAAGCAGTCTTCTCGTTTTAACTCTATGGGTTTTGGTATAGTTTTTACAATTTTTGGTTTTTGCATTTATTTTGGTGTGGGTTTTTTCACTGTGCTACTGACCTGGAGTTTAGAGGTTGTACTAGAAAATGGGATAATCAAAGATTAACTGTCACTGTTACCTTGCTGAAGATTTTTTTTGCCCCTTCTCCTTATTTCTTCCTCAGACTTACCTAGTTAGGAAGAGCTGACTGCTAAAGAGAAAATGACATCTCTAGAAAAAGGTAGGTTGCTCATATGATATTTAAACAGACTGGATTAGAATTGGAATTCTAAACACCAGAGTTACGCTGTATACCAGGCTCCTTTCATTTAAACGTACTCCTTTTGTGTAGCTATGAGAAAGTAGTTCTGTGAATTTGTTATTGCAGTGAAAACCAGAGCTGCCTGGATGGAACAGCTTTGAATGTAGCTTTTCTAATCCAGCTCAATATTGAAAAATAAGTTTGTCATTGGTACCTTGATCTGTCTGTATACTTTTCTGACAGCATCTTCTGATATTTAGAACCTGTTGGTACTGATTCAGCAAACTTGAAAGCAAGGCAATATAATGGTGTTACTGTAGCATTTTTGAAATCCATTAATATTGGGATAGAGGATACAAGTTCACATTACTGCTTTCAGTATGAGAAAAAAAGCAATATGTGTAGCTATGCTCTCAGAAACTTTGTATCTCTTACCCATTGTGAGGAAACTGTACTACAATAATAATTCATTCAGCTGAAAACTTAGTGGACTTAAATTAATTTCAGTAAATGTTGTGTACAGTAATTTCA
>VRYO01001681.1:3584820-3626273 GCA_009812075.1 Sialia sialis | reverse complement strand
TGCTAGCTAAGAAGTTCTGATGGTAAGGAACACACTCCAAAGAATCTTCTGGCTGCCTGTTCACTGCAGGGCTCAATCGTTCCTCTCCTGGTATATGGGAGCATCACTGTATACCCTGCGACAGTTAAGCTCATGTATGCTGCTTCTACATTGCAAGCCACCCTGCCAAGCAGATCAATCCTAAATCTGCAAGTTTAGCTCTTCACCGAAAACAATGTAAAAAGAACATTTCCCATTGCTGTAAATTTTCATACGTTTAGCTAAGAGCGCAGGTTTAGAATTTGGTTTTCCTATTTAACAAGAGCACTACAGATCGCAGTTCCACATTAGGGAGACCTTACTTTCATTCTCATCTCTTCCATATGCTTTGCACGACGGATTCGCTTTTCTTTTTGCATTTGTTCGTTCTTCTTCAGTAACCAAGCTCTAAAAACTAATTCATTTTCTCTTCTCTTTAGTTCTTCTAGTTCCCTTTTCCTTTCTTCTTCCTTAAGTGGAAAGAAAAGTGAATAAACCTAGTTGTTAAGAGAATGATCTTAATCTGCAAAGACTGTTGCAAGCAATAAATAAGCCATTTGAAGTGCATGAAAATACAGATGAAACAGAAATACTCAAAGACTGCACCACAGCTGATAAAACATTTAGGAAGAAATTGCTTGGAGCACTTCTATGGTTTGTGATATATTCAGACACTTTCACTCTACTCCCTTTTGTGATTACCTCCATTTCCATGACACCTCTCAACTCACAGATATTTAAATAGCATCAGGCGAAAACTCTTAAAATTAAGTCTGCCCTATATCTCTGGTTAGCTTAGAATCACTTTAAATGGACACGTTTTAAAAAAAAATGCAGCTCTCATGCTTGATGGACCGCTAAACTGTAAAGGATATTTAACAACATATGAATTGCAGGCACTACCTTATAAATAAGGATCTTTTTTGGACATGAAGTTGTAATGTATTTACTTAAGGAGTATTAACAGCTTTTTTTAAGTGTGCAAAATGAACGGATATTTACAAGGAGGAGGAAGAGTTTCAATTAAATCTTCAAAAAGTTGACTAGGATGTTTTTTTACCAGGATTTACTCTCTTTGATGCAAAAGCTACAATCTGTACTCATTTCAGTACTTCGAGAAATATAATCTTCTTGCAAACAGATGATGTTCCTCCCACATACACACAACTTTTAGATACCCCCCAAAACATTTCTAATTTACTGGAATGAACAAAACTCCACCAAAATGAAGCAGATGGGAGTCTAGTAATATCAAGAAATGTTTCATGCCTGTGAGATCCACACAGAATGGGAAGAATTCCATTCCAGAATGAAGAAATAAGGTAACATGTCCTTACCTTTTCATAAGTCAGCCAACAAAGGAAGAAATTTAGCACACGTTGTTAGGAAAATAATCTTCCTTCCCCTCACTACTCTACCTTTTACTTTAAATACACAGAGCATGGTTTCAAGAGATTCTAGTCTTGTGTGTACAAAGAAAACACTTCAACTTCTCATCAGATTTCATACCCCTCATTACTAAGCTGAGCCTCAGCAACCTTTCAAATAAAGCAGGCTAGAGCTCTTTCCACAGACAGATAATAACCTTGAAAGCTACTTGCCATCTTAATTAGTATATCATGGCACAGAAAAATGGCAGATGCTTTATGTTCCTTTTATAGAGCAACACACATAGCAAGTCACCTTTTTTGTAACTGTATCATCATAATGCAAAAAGAATAAAAAATCAGTATTTTTAAACTCTCTGGTTAAGATTTCTGAAGTCCCCATTACAGCTGTCAGAGGCTCTCTATTAAATATATTTTTTTTCTGCATAAGGAGCTGAGAAAGAATTTAAAAGGTTCTTACAGTCACTCTGCTGTGTAAATTATATTATGACTGAACACTCTTTCATGTGATAATTGCCTATTCTATACTTCTTGAGTACCCAAATGTGCCCCAGCCTTACTGTGGTTAATGTAAACTTCTTGCCCTGCAGTATAGTATGTGCAGATGTGACACCACATGCTACATTCCATAAACTGTGTGACTGTAATAGAACTTACGTAGTGAGAGAGTCAAGAAGCAAAAGCAGTAAGAAAAACATAACAGAAGGCCTATTTATGAAGGATATATAAAATAAATACTTCATTTCTCCTCTGAGCAAGGCATGATTCTATGTCACTCAGGGAAAGGAGCTTTGAAAGATTCTTTATACACCCCAGAGAATTACTGTTACTATTGTGGTTGCTATTATTACTACTACAACTGTTATTGCTGCCTCTTTTATCAAGAGATAATGGAGTAAATGCCCTGAGCACATGGTCTTTGTGGAGCAGAGGAATAGGATTATCACTGTGATTTACTTTTCTCTATATATTTACCTCTCTCCTCAGTCTTTCATTCCTTAGCTCTATCTGCTTCCTTAATTCTTTTTGTCTGGGAGTAAGAGTGTAAGTGGAGCTTTTCATGGGTGTGTTTGCAGACTCAGACTTCTGTTTTCCCAGATCTCCTGTACCATTCAAAGCAGAATCTGGCTGCTCCTTAGAGTCAGATGGAGGCAATTCTTTAATTTGAGAGGAAGTGGGCAAAGAATTGGCGAGTAGAGATTTTGGATATATATGTTCAGTTTCACTATCTGAAAAGTAAACAGTTATTGGGACCAAAGTGCCCTGGCTTTCAATATCACATAAACTTAAGAGTTCGAACTTTCCACCTTTTTCCACTAGGACTCTATCATCTATCACTTCCACAGGTGGGCCAAAACGTTCTGAAAGTGATGTGCCTCTCTGTTCTGTGTCACCAGAAACATGCAGCAGAGACAGCCCAACTGAAAGATCATCTCCTCTTGCAAGGTCAGTTTTACCAGCTTCAGCATCTTCTGGAGGAGGAGCCTGAAGATCTGCCTCCTCCTTAAATTTTAATTTCCGTTCTCTGTTTTGATCCACAAGAGCCTGATTTTTCAGCTCTTTGTTGGCTTCTCCAATCTTTTCCGAGACATAACGCTTCATTTCTTTATCCTCTCCATCACCCACTTCCTGCTCATTTTCCAGCTTGGATTCCTGGATAGAGCTTTCTCTCTCAGTATCAGATTCACGCTGCTCCTGTTCAGTATCTGCCCTGGATTCTAAATGTTTTTCATGAGGCTGATCTAGTATTTCTTCCATTTTCTCATTGCCTTCCTGAAAGTCTGCAGCTTTAGGAACTTGTGCTTCAACATCCTCTTCCTTTCCTTCAGGTTTCTAAAAAAATTAAAATAAACTAGTCTTTTGTCTCAAGAAAAGAACAGTAATCACAGAAAGAGAAAAGAAACAGTGGGAGAGAAGGCATACAAACGACCTGCATTCTAAACCGAGCTGTCAGTTAGTGCATGTCATAACTAACAGCTTTTTTGGCACTAACAAGTCTCTTCATTTTCTTCATGTTCACATTCATACAAAGTTTAACCACTAAAGTGATTAGTGACAGCATAAAACCACAACAAGTGTTGCACAAACACTTAAAGGAACCCAGAAGTAGTTTTGAAAAAAACCTATCATTTTCAATGAACACTGAATTTTCTGCTTTACAGATATTATAACCAAACTAACCACTTTGCTGAGATGTTTTTCACTATAATTCCAAATAACCTTCCTTGTCGAGATTCAGTGAATGCACCTACACATTTCAAGCAATACTGAATTTGTGCCTATTTTGTCTTCTAAATAACACAATTAGCATTTAATGTAACAAATACCTCTTTTTCACCACGGTTTTGTTTTTCTTCTTCATCAGTGTCTTTTTCAAAATCATCCTCATATTCTGCATTTTCTGTTGAATCACCCACATCTGATTGATCTTCCTTTTCACTCATTTTGATGATGTGTTAGAGTAATCTATGAAAAGGAGAGGGAATAAAATATTTTCAAACTCTAGTGACACACAAATACTGGTATCTCCTGTGACACACACATCAAACTTGTGAGCAGTATTAATACAAGTGTGTTAGACAGTGCCACAGCACCTCAGGACTAAGGATCACTGATGGCTCATAAACATGAAAGGTTTTGGCCTTTCCAGCTCTGGCTCCTGGGACAAGGTTTGAGTTAAAGTAAATCAAAGTGATTTAAGGTCTCTGACAGAATTTAAACTAGAACTCATGATCTTTTAACAGTTAGCCTTGTGCTTGGACAAAGAGACCACGATTTTATGTTAGGTTAGCCAGAAATGCTACAAACTTCTTTGCTTGTATCTTACCTTGTTTGTATCTTATCTTGTTTAAATGAAGTGTAATTTTAAACGCTCATTAACCTGTTAATTGAGATGGATATAGTCATGCTCATGACAAAACTGAAGATGAGTCACTGTAAGGACAGAATCTTTAAAAAAAAACTTTGTACTGCATAGCACACAGGTGCCACCAGCTCCTGAAGGACTGCTTAAATACCAGTGATTGGTGCTCCAGGATGACTGCCTACTGCCTCTCAGCTCATCTCAGTCAGTACAAAGCATCAAAGAGGCAAAAGTTTAAAGATGTGGACACAGTCACAAGCCTAGAGAGCTGATTCTGTTCTGTTTACAGCTTTAGCCCCTCATCATTCCTTCAATAATTTGTTTATTACTTTTTACATAAGCAGCACAGAAGAAGAAAACATCAGTTATTCAAAAGTTTCTGTTCTTCTTGTACCATCTGCTATAGGCTGGAAGGTGCCACTTCTACATGTCCCTATTAGGATTAATGCGTCATTTTCAATATACTAAAGATCATGATTGTTGTGACAGGACAAGGAGTAATGGGTACAAATTAAAAGATGGAAATTTAGATTAGATATTTGGATTAAATTCTTTGTTGTTTCAGTGGCAAGGCACTGGAACAGGTCTCCCAGGGAGATTGTGGCTGCCCCATTCTTGAAAGTCTTCAAGACCAGGTTGGATGGTGCTTTGAGCACCCTGGTCTAGTGGAAGGTGTCCCTTGGCAGGGAGGTCACAATTTGAGGATCTTTAAGGTCCATTCCAACCCCTCAACCTTTCATATGATATGGCAAGACAATATGGGGTATAAGAAAGAGCTCTGACTCCGGACGGTCCTAGAACAGCAAGACTGCTCTTGCTGTGTGACCATCCTGCCTTTCCGAACAAGAATCACAGAATCCGAGAATCAGCAAGGGTTGCACTTGGACTGTCAAAGCCCTTTTATCCAGCAGATGTTGCTTAAATTCTTCCAAGCTTTTGTTTTGAGTTCCGATGAGCATCTCTGAGTTCTCAGTTATTTATTCTCAAGAACACCAGCTCTGCTTCTTAGAAGCCAGGATTTCATGCTGGAAAAGAGTGATGTTCTTTTAAGCCTCAAAACTTAGTCAAGATTTGTTTTAGGGTGGTAATAAAACTGGGCATTTTTTGCTGCAAAATTGTTTATACAGAATGTTTTAAAAGCTCTTTGTTTTCTTTGGTCCATATGTTGTTCAAGAAAATCTGGCAGTTTTTTCACTTCTTTTTAGCTACCATTTGCCACTGGAATTACTCATTCGCACTAGATTTCTCATAATTCAAATTTTTAGAGCTCATTCAGATTATTGCCTTGGCTTTCCCCATTATATCTACTTCCATCATGTTTTTCCTGCACCACCTCATGTGACATGTAATGATTTTTGCGAGGAAATGCCCCTTCCTTCACAAATATCCCTTGTTTCAGTGATGATGTACCTGGGATCTTCATGGAGATTATTTTGCTCTAGTGCATATTCAACACAAAAGAACTACTTCTCTGTGATTTCATTATTATGATAAGCAGATACAAAAGCAACACAGATGAATTGTGCCTTTAAAAAAACATTTTCACATCAGTCTGTGTCACTCAATACAAATACGAACACTCTGTTTAATTCATTTAGGTGAGGTGTATTAATGGGGAGCACCATAAAAATTAACTTCTCCTGTTTTAAGATAAAGTAGCCATGGCTGAAGAGAGAATTTCCAATTCAATTACTTGTTTCATAGAATGTTAAGGGGTTGGCATGGACCTTAAGATCATCTAGTCCCAACTCCCCCTGCCATGGGCAGGAACATCTCCTACTAGATGAGGTTACTCAAAGCCCCATCCAGCCTGGCCTTGAACACTTTCCAGGAATCCACCATCCACCATCTCCCTGGGCAATCTGTTCGTGTTTCAACACTCTCACTGTGAAGAAGGTATTCCTAATCTGTAACCTAAACTTCCCCTCTTTCAGTTTGTACCCATTTCCCCATCCTGTCACTGCAGTTCCCTCTCTGGCTTCCCTCTGGGCCCCTTCAGACACTGGAAGGTTGGAATGAGGTTTCCACACAACCTCCTCTTCTCCAGGCTGAACAGCCCCAACCTTCTCAGCCTGTCTCCAGAGGGGAGGTGTTCCTGTCCTCTTACCAACCACTGGACTTGCTCCAACAGTTCCATGTCCTTCTGGTAATTGGGGACACGAGAAAACCCTGAATCTCCTATTCTATTTTGGATATTATGAAGTGATTCAGCACTAAGAGGAACGGAAAGAGTTCAGAAGATCTCAAACCTTCATGTTCACCTGCTTCTGTTCTACTTAGGGTGTGTCTGTGGTGGGTGCGCGCTGTGGCCATTTGTTCTGCACAGCTTAGTAACATCTCTACGCGGTTACACTCGGGCACAGTCACAACAAGAGGCGAGACAGAGCGACGGATTTCTGTCGCTTTGTCCTTCTGCACGAAAACGTACATACACCCGAACCCGAACCGCACGCGGAGCGGTGGGGAACGTCCTCACCAGCATTCCCTGCTCCACTGCGAAACGCCGGGCCCCGCCGCTCCCTGCCGGGGACGAGGAGGTTGCCGTGACAGCGGCGGGGCCGCCCCGTCCAGCGGCACCGGTCAGCGCCACGGCGGCTCTCGAGGGACAAACCCCGCCACGCGAGGGACGAGCGCCGCCTCCCGCAGCGCCCTGGCGGCCGCGAGCGGGCTGGGCCGCACCGCCCCGTTGCCATGGAGACGGGACCCCGCGCCCCTTTGCCGTGTGGCACAATTCCACCTAACGCCTGGAAAGTGTCGGGAAGCAGGGGGCTGAGGGGAGCGGGGCCACACACACCCCACTAGGAGAGGGGCAGGAGTGCGGCAGGCGGCTCTCCCTGTGCAGCCGAAAGCCCTTCTTTGATGCTGTTAAATTATGCACTTCTCAGGAAGCAGCCTCGGTTTGCGTGTTGTATTATTCATCATGCTCCGGCTGGCAATGAGCAATCGGATCAGCCCAAGAGCCAGCAGTGTCAGGATTTGGGCTTTTGTTAATCACAGAATCATAGAATTGCTTGTGTTGGAACGGGATCTTGAAGCTCCAACCCCCTTGCCATGGACAGGGACACCTTCCACGAGACTAGGCTGCTCAGAGCCCCATCCAACCTGCCTTGAACACCTCCAGGCATCCACAGTTTCTCTGGACAACCTGTTCCAGTGTCTTACCACAAATGAAGACAGCAATAAATATCCAGAGACACACCTCCCTGTATTAACCACGCACTGCTCCTCGAACATGGAAATCAGGGGAAAAAACCCAAACAAAAAAAACCCCAAAAAAACAACAATCACCACCAAACCACCACCAACAAAAAAACCCCAAACACACCAAAAAAACCCCTCACCCACCAAAAAACAAAACAAAACAGAAAAAAAACCCCAAAACCCAAACAAAAAAAACCCCCTAAACTCCAGGAAAACACCCTGAATTAATTCCCTTCTGGGAAACAATAAAAAGACAAAAAAAACCCATCCTGATTTACCTGCAGGGCCATGGGGGCTGGCAGAGGGAGAAGGATCAGACTCCTCTATAGCTGGAGAGAAGTGGCAGGTTGCAGTCTCCTGTAGGGAGGACCAAATACCCCATAGGGAGTGGATGCTGTGCCCCGGAGGCCAGCAGGTCCCCAAAGAGCTGTGTGATCACCAGACTCCCAACAGAGCATACACAGAGCTCACTGCAAGGGCAAGCAGCTGTCAGCAACCATTCAGGATGATAAAGTTCACTCAGCATCACAAGATGCTTCCCAGCACTGCCTTTTGGGGGATGACCCTCCTCAGCCCTCCTGGGCTGCAGTAGCAGGGACCTCTCTGGGGGAAAGAGGGAGAGAGCAAGGGGGTAGCTCTCCTCACTGCAGCATTGACCTGCTGCCCATCACACTGTCCTTCACATGGCCAAGGCCTCAAGTTCTGAATACAGTGGCCTGGCAAAGCAAACAATGACTGTCTACAAGGCCACACACCTCAGAGAGCAGCACCTCCCCTGTACAAAGGGGTTAATGCTAATGAAAGAAAATACAGGAAGAAAACAGCCACGAAGACAGATTGTTAACTCTGAGAGTAACTCAAGTGGGGTCACCCTTTTACTCAAAGTCACATGGGACAGAAAAGCTGTACCTCTTCAAAGTGGGGTTCACAATTTCTCTAAAGACATCTATTAGAGGCTACATGCTATAGGAGGAGGCTGGACTCCATGACCTCAGGTTTCTGCTCATCCTACACTGTACAGTGAAAAAGAAAACCAGGTTTTGACATTGGCTCTAGAGGGCTGGAAGGGCTCCCTTACACTTACCAGAGATAACGCTCAGTTACCTGTTTGGCAATGGTTCCAGCTGTACCTGGCGAACTTCAACCAGTGACCTCACCCAAGGCATGCAGTTATTCCACCCTTGAAGGCAATATACCAACGTTCTGATCTTTCACATTTCATTTTGACAAGTTCATAGCAGACTAAAATAAAGAGAACTGGGAACAGTACCAAGGCTTTCTGCTCTGCTTTTATTATAAGACTATCCTTCATCTTAAAAGCCAGTGCTATCCTTTTAATTTACAAGAAATGCTTTATGTGACTAATTACAAATCAGTGTGATTAAGACAAGGATTAGACCCCATTGTCAGGATGTCAAGCTGTAATGTTTGATAATAATAACTTAATGATTTAAGGTCCATCAAAATTCATCAATGCATTCATTAACCCACATGTCATTAAATGTATGTTTTCAGATATTTCCATGTGAGAGGAAGCTGCAGAGCATGGTTATGAAAAATGCAATGAAAACAACAGTAAAGCAGTGCAGGACTACAAGGACAGACCCCGACATGTTGGCTGCTGTTTTCCATGTCACTAATGCATCAGACACCATGTTCAGGGAACAGATTCATGTACAGTGAGTGTGTTTCACAGAGAAAGACTGTGTAACACCTCCAGAGCACCTTAAGCAAGCACCTTAACAGCTTTTTTTATGTAGTGAAGGAAACAGTTGACACTGTCAAAAGCCATTGGGAACAGAATTCAGAGCATCCAGTCTCCTGCCCTTTCCATAGCCAAAGTCCCTCTTTCCTTCCCAGTACTTGGCTACAATCACACCGATAGAGAAGAAAATCACTTCCACACAGAGCCCTTCCCTTTCCCTGCGAGCACTGCCAGAGCAGCAGGCTGTGTCATGCACCAAGCCACAGCAGGGGTTGAGTGTAAGCCTTCCTTGCCCTGGCAGGCTCTCATAGTCATTGCTAGCCCAGGGGGACAGCAGTGGGTGCTGCTCTTGAAACAGCAGTCTCTGGCAGCTCTTACTATTTATTTCTTGCTTTTTGGACAGAAGCAGCCCAGCACCAGGCTCTCACTGTAGCAGTGATCTCCGGAGCTATACCTCATCCTACCAGCATTGTAGCAAGCCCAGCGCAGGACAGAGATTCAGTTGCAACACTCACCTCCAGCAGCCCTCAGCATCAACTGGAACAAAGAAACCCAGGGCATCCCAGGCAGACAGCTGCGTGTAGTGTTTATCTCATCCCCGCCAAGCCGCACTGTGTGCTCTATCTCCAGCGCAGAAATTCCGCTCCTTCACAGCAGCTGGGCACCCCTTTCAGCTCTCTCAGCCGCACACTATGTGGCAGGTTGCAATGGGAGGAGCAAGGATTGCCACAGTTCACGTAGACTAGCTTCACTTGCAGGAGAGCGCAGCTGTTCACCAGCACCAGATGAGACACACTTGAACCCACCTTAAGGGTAATGCTGTATCTGTACAACTTACTACTTATATTCCTGACATATCCAAGCAGAGATTTTAATCCCCCCCACACTGTCAAGAAACTCATCCCTCCACAGCTGACTCCTGTATTTACCCAGGGAAGGCAGATTAATGAGATTTGGAACAGATCTGACATACCAACAGTCCTATCCTTCAGAAAAAAAGCTCTGAAAAAAGCCTCCCTTCCCCCTTTCCTCCCCAGAACATTCCTTTTCTCTTGTTTTTGGTGTTGTGCAGAGGGCTTGTTGGGCTACTACCTGCACAAACCACACTACCCACCCTCCAGCCTAGCTTGAGACACAAGCCAAGTCTTCTAGAAACACAGCACAGGAAGTCTTCCAAGACAGGGTGTGCCAGGATGGGGAGCTTACAGCATTTCTCCTTTAAGGCCTCAATTTTGTAATTAGATCAAGGTAAGTATAAAGGTCCTCCTACATGGCAAACCTACACCTGCTTTCCCTTATTGTCACCCCCAGTCAGACCAGAGCATCCTGACCAGGGCCACCCTGCATTGGTGAATGATGATCTCCCTCACCAGACCAGTCTGCACTGGAATTAGAGTGGTACTTCTGCACTGCTCATCATTTAAGAATCCCCAAAACAAGACACTTGCACAGAGTTATGCAAACCCACACAAGCCAGGTTCTTGAAGTCTTGCTTCTTTTGCATGTTTTGTCCTAAATTGTTTTTCTCTTTGTTACAAAGATGCTCAGAACAACCTGCAGCAGCAGTGCTGTGGATTAGCAGGGTATCAAAATAGAAAAAAAAACCACTGTCCACACAGGATATCTCAGAGTATTTTTATTTAACAAAAATAGCTGTATAATTAGAAACCAACAATGTCCACAGGGCTACAGATTTTCATAGGCATCATTGTTAACTCTGCATACAGCTCCAATCAGGCTCTATAGTCACCTCATCACCACAGCAACAGCACAGCTCAGAACCTGAACGACATCCAGGTGTGGCTTCCATACATAGTGGGCCTGAAGACATATACAGCACAGCAAACCATTCTATTGCAGTTGCCACAGTTTCATTACTTTGATACAGAAATCACTGATATTGCTGTAAGTCATTAGTTAATTTGTGACTTACTTTTAAAATAACTAGGCTGTTCTCCATCAAAGATTTCATCTCTGTATGGAAAATATGATTAAAATTGAGCTGCTCTTTTTGGTCACTTGACAGTAGTGCTGTACATCCACTCCCCCTGCCATCAGACCAACGAACTCAAAGAACAGACTATCTCTTTCGTAGGACAATTCATCAGCTAGCATTTCAAGGCTTCAGATTTTATTTTTTTTTTAAAGCAAAAAGCTGTAGAGAAAGGAATACATACATGTGTGGCTTCAAGTTTCCATTTCAGGATAAGGCAGTTAAGTTTAAAAATTAAGTTTACATGTGTAAATGCCAGTGCAGTTGAGCCCCTCTTTAGGGGGCTGTTTCAGGAGACAGTCTGCAGAAAGAAAAGCTTTGGGGAGTGGGCTCCCCTGAGCAACTGGCCTGGAAGGGCTCCCTGGATCCCTGGGAGCACATGCCAAACACATTAATCATGTGCCTTGTATGGTAAAGGCTGAGGCTCATGCAAAGTGGTGAGGGAAAACACCTTCCCAACCCCAGTACTGTGAAGTCTCCATGGCACTAAAAGCGGGTGATGAACCAAAGCTGCTTCTTCAGCTGAAAGAAGAAAGAACTCTAACGAACACACAGAGAGAAGGCAGGGAGGGAAAGGTTGCATTGCACTTTCTCCCTTGCCAGCTTTCCTGTACATTTAAACTCACCACAACCAGCACAGCAACAGGCATACTCCATAGGCATTTGTTGCTGTGCTGATCATGCTGCCTGAGTATCCAGATGCCCAAGCCCAGGGCAATTCTGTGCAACTCCTCCTCAGTGTTGAAGCAATTTGGAAAAAATAATTTATTTTAAAAAACAGATATGAGGCAAGTCCTAAATTGCTTAAACTGGACAAACCAAAAGAATTCCCTGCTCTAAACATTCATTGTTCTGCTCACATGGAAAGAAGAGGTAGAACTAGTGGACAGAGACCCACCAGAAGCATAAAGGCATTTTAAAATAAAGGTGGGAAAATGACAGATTATAATCATCATTTTCCAAAACCTCAGGCAGTCATTCTGCTAACTACCATAATTGACGGTGTCAATTAAATCACCAGTCCCAATTCTCTAAGGGCACAAAGAATAGCTTAAAGTCCTGTGAGTTACCTTCCTTTTCAGTGCTATACTAATATATATCACCCCCTAAAACAGTCTAGGGTTGTGAGGCAATGACTCCTGTAATCATAGGAACCTGCAGCCCTAAGGGGCAAAGGCGAAGTTATCCAAGAGTCCCTTGAATTAACATTTTGCCTATTTCAACTTCCTCTAAGTTTCCCCTCCAGTTACAGTCTCTTGGGCACAGGCCTTCATGGCACAAGTAGTGCTGCTGATAGCCTATCCAGCAGTGCCACAAATTGTCTCAGGACACAGTTATGTTTTTGGGGAAGCACCATGATCAGCTAAGGTCAACCTCTGGCAGCAGGGATGACAGTCCAAAACAGGAAAATAGTACAAGCTCCTCAAGGAAGCATGTGCGTACGCAGAAATGTAAATGTACCAGTCTTCAAAACAATGAATCCAGCATCACAGGGCAGCTTCAGTGAGAGTCACACTGCAGAGCACAGTCCTCAGGCCACCTCCTATCCCAGGCCTGGGGCTCTTCACAGGGAGGTCTGTTAGTGTGCCCTTATTTCTGCCCTGTAGCAGCACCTCATAACAGAGAGCAGCAGTTGACCAGACAATCACAAAACTGCCTGCAGATGGATAGTGTTAAACTAAAACCTCCCAAGGTCCTTGTTCTTTGGGAAAACTTACTGTTCTTTGCTGCATATCCCATACACGCAACAGAAGAACAAAAGGCATTTTAGAAAGAAGATATTTGTTCTTACTTATGTAAGAGCTAATACAGTTACCTTCTAAAATGTGCTACTAATATAGTATAAATATGGATCATTTTTATGAATCAGTTACCATTGAGGAGACTGCCTTGGGAAGAAAAGGCAGAGATTAAAAACAGACCTGTATCTTCATATGTAGTCCCCAAGAGTCTTTGCTTGGTGCACTACTGGCTTTCAGGAGATCTGCTTTGCACCCGCCCTTGTCTTCTGTAAGTTCTCACAATACTGCAGATGCCACTGACCAAGAACACCAGTGAGATGGCCGCAAAGTAAGAGGCATAAATCATGAACTGCAGAGAAAGGAAAGGAAAATAAAAAGAAATGGTTAAACCAAGCAGCTACCAGATTTATAGGAATGCTAATAAAATAAATTAGTTCCCTTCCATTTCTAAAATATGAGGAGTAGGTGGTTGTTTCTCTGTCAAATCCTTGACCCAGAAACAGGTAGCTGAGAAGCTTTACAGCTTGGTTTATCTTCCTCCCTTCCCCACCTCCCATCAATAAAGGTGACAGCATCTGTCATACCTGGGTGAAGATGTCCAAGCCAAGCCCACTGGCATCCACAACAATCACAGTGAGCAGAGTCTGAAGTGCTAAGGCAATGAAAGTATTGACCCCAAACACCAGGGCATACCGCTCCACACTGAGATTTGTGGCAATCTGGAACCTAGAAACATAAGGGGAAAAGCAAGGGAATGCATGAATGGCAGGAACGTTTCTGGACAGAATGACTATGCAACCTGAGGAGTTAACGTTGACTGGTTTAGTATTTTCCACAGCTAAATTACCTTACACAGATAGTGTCCTTTTCTAAATAGGATCACAATGGACTGAGAAGCTAAAAGAGACCCACAGACACATGCAACTCCTTTTTAAAAGAAACGAACAAACAACCCAACCCACCACTTAGGGAACTCTGTGGTTTTCAGTGTTACTGAAGCAGCCCTGCTGTCTGATGTTAAAGGTCTCGTCATGTAGAGATGCAATGCACTTCAGATTGCAATGCAATGCAACACCCCAGAGAGCTGCTGGCAATCTCAAAGCTTCAGTCTGTTGCTGTGTGGTCCATAACCTTTTGCATCCTTCTAACCAGAACACCCTTTGCAGTTGCCAGTTTTAGCATCACCCCTCTTCTTGTGCTTGAGCTGTCTTGGAGTGATTTTGTGGTTCAAAACCAGTTATGTTTTCCTCCCCAAAGCGACAAATAACATTGAAGTAGTTTTCCTACAGGTTAGGGGAAGTTGATGCTTCAATCCAGGCAAGGCATTGTCCTTTCCTCATCTGTTAACACTTCACTCCAACCGCATTTATGAAAAACATCCCCCTAGCAATCAGCACTATCTAATATTTAGAAGTAGTCACTTCAGGTTGCCAAGTGTGCTTGAGCAATTTTAAGGTTGGGCACACCACCAGCCAAAATTTATCTCTATGCCTCAGTTTCCAACCTGAATCACAACACAAACCCTTGCAACACTCTTGTCACACCAGCTTGTAACCTTGAGAGCAGCTTATGTTATAGAGATACTCACGTTGCTATTGTGATTAGCATCATGTAGATAATTCTGAAGATGACATAGGATCCATAGCACACCCAGATGTTACGAACAGTGTCCATGACATACACAGCAGCAGCAATAAGAAAGGAGAACAGGGCAAGTGCCACTTCACCCCACATTGCCCAGGATGTTTTTATGTGACCCACAATAACAACTGCAACAGCTCCTGTAAGGGGAAGGAAACCATAAATCTTAGTAATTACAGTTGGAGCAATTTGGAGATGGTGCACTGGGAGGTCTACAGTCCCCAACAGTCAAATATGAATGGAGTAGATTACATGAATGGGAACACCTCAGCAGTTCTTCTTCCTGATCCCTCCCTCATCTGGAACTACTGCAAACTCCTGTTTATTTTTACAGAAACAGGAAAAAGAATTACATAGGTCAATGCTGACTGCCTCTGTAGTCTACTCTCTAGCTCCAGAAGCATAACAGCCCCAGGCCTCAGACCACTGCCACTCAGTCCTCTGTGCTTGACTGTGCCAGTGCTGTAAATAATTGGACAATTTCTGTTCAGAAATGCAAACCCTGATTTGCAAAAGCAGTCACCTAATTATTTAGTGGTTCTTTAGCAGAGGGTAGGAGGGAGAAAGACACTACTCACTTTAATGCACAGCTGTTAGAGCTCTCTCCCAGAAAGCAGAACAATCTACATTTATTGTCATCTACACATTAGGCTGTAAAAGTAAGATGAGGAGTCCAAATCCACATGTCCTGAGATGCAGCCTAATCACAGGGTATAATCATGCACTATTAATTGTGCAAGAGCAATCCTTTACAACCCAGACAGGTTTGTAACTTTGGCTGGATTTTATGAAGGAGGGGATGGGGATAAAAGACCAATCATAAGATAGTAAAGCATGTGATACTTTGTGCAATTTAATGAGCAGACAAGGTGTATTTCATGCGCTGTCATAGTTGCAACTACTGAAAAGCCTAAATACATATTACATTAATAGAAAATTCCCATTCCAAGTAGGCCTTGCTCTGCAAACAAGCCAAATAGCAACCAACAGCATAATGGCTGTACATAGCAAACTAGATAAACAGCATACTGACAAAGGGAGTTTAGAGAACATCTCTGAAAAACAGGATTGTGTTCAGCAGTAGACAACTGCACAGAAGCGCTTACAGTGCAGTATCTAAGCTCTTTGTAGCCCTCAGCTGGCATGCTGTCTTAGAAAACCTTAAAGCACACCAAGACTCCTTATATAACCACCAGTTTGCACAAGCCTGCAATCCTGTCAGACCTTACATCAGTCTTGCAGACTGGTGAAGGGCACTATGCAAAGGGAAAGGATTTATTTTCCCCCACTACAGTCCTCTTGGTGCCTGCTGTGACACAACCTAACATCTTGTTCTTTGAAAGTCTGGCTCCCCCAGCAGCAAAACTGCTGAGATGCAAAAAGAAGCTAAGTCCTAGAGCATTCTTCCTTCTGTCTCAGAAATTCTGAAATTTGGGAACAGGCATGAGGATCTCATGGGAATTCATGAAACTGTACTCTCCCTATGTGCCAAGGATGCATCAGCCTGACACCTAATTAAGATATTCAGTCTCTGTCCTTCAATGAGACACATTCAGCTGATGCAGTGGTTTCACAACCCAACCTGATACAGGATTGCCACACTACGAAGAAGGTGAAGGGATGCAACGTAACAGTCAGCTGCTCTCCCTAGAAGGAATACCATTTCTTTCCCAGGACAGGGAGTCAACAGCTACATGAGTCACCATGCCAACATAAATCCTTCTGCAGGGCAGAGATGGCAACAGCACCTGGTGCAAAGGTTGCCAAACAGTGCTCCTAACTGAGCACAGAATGGCTAAAAGCAATGGAAACGACAAATCACATCTGGGATGCAGCAGCAAAGGTATTTCTAGTACAGAGAAGAGTGAACAGCACGTTCTTCTGTAAGTCTGAGGCCTCACTGAATAAAGTTGAATGCAATTCTGACTATCTACCTTAAAAAGAATGCAACTCAAACCAGGTTTGGTGCAAAGATGGGCTAGTAAGGAAAAGAACAAAGAGCTTAACTTTACCAAAGAACAACTAGAAAAACCTGTCTTATCTGGCCCAGAGCAAAGATTTTTGTCCTAAAATACAACCTTGGCATGACATCAGAGATAAATAAACAGCTCAATAAATTCAAACTGGAAATCAGAAGTTAAAGCATTTGCACTAGCACCTAGGAAGTCAGGTCACTGCATGCTCATTCTTAGCAGATTTAGGACTTCCAGTCCTGTCACACACTTCAAGCTTTTAGCTGTGACTCTTAATTCAATCAACTTTACTTCTTTCAAGCAATTAGTCTCTATCAACTAGAAGGATTCTGTCTTTTTAGCAGTTCATGCTAATTTGCCTGAAAACACCACCCAGAATGATTCAACTATTTACAGAAATAATACTTGAGAAAAAAAAAAAAACAAAATGGGAAACTAAAAACTTCAGCTATATAAGAGTTTAGGTTCATTGTTCACAGGACTTTTTAAAAAGGACCTTGTTATTAAATATGTTCATGATAAGGTTTGAATAATACCCTTCCCTCTTTTTTTTATTTTTTAAATTATGCTGCTATTAGGCCACATTATGGGTCTTCTTTTCCTTGATACCAATTCTTCTTCCGGGACAAAGGTAAGATGATAGAGGAAGCCAATCCAATCAAGAAGAGCCAAGGCTCATGCTAGAGTGGAGAAACAGTGTATGAGAGCAAGCTATTTTAGGGCAGGTTTAGTACACCAAGGACTTGATAGACAAAGTCATCAAGCGGCCAGCAGTTTCAAACTCAACTAACAATGGGTTGTGGATCAGCTTTTAGAACTATAAACCAGACACAGCTTCCTACTGAACTTCAAGAAGGCACTCAGCACGCCCAAGGGAGCACTAATAATTTGTTTGTTTACCTTGGTTTCTTTTGCCCCAAGTAGGTGATGTCCATAGCAGATGATGGAACAATGACTCCATCAAAGAAAAGCGACATCTAGAAAACCTCTGTAAGGGTATGTTAGCTATTTTATAAAGGTATTGTCCTAGTTCTGGTAATGAAACAGTATTAAACAATTTCATAAACAAATGCTTGTGTTGACTGACCTACCTGTCCCTTTCAAGTAAACCAACTTCTTTCATCTTAATAGCTTCTGCTCCTAACAGTGCTGAAATGACTAACCATGGCTCACTGCATGCTGTGTGCATACAGGAAATCTTCATAGGCTCCTGGAGGAAAACCAAACACAGGACCCCATGCCTGACTCTGAGTGGCTAAAACAAACATAACCCTGTCAAGGTGACAGCCAAGAACACACAGTCAGCCACATGCCTAGAGCCTTCTGCCAAGAATTTTAGAATGAAGACTGGCTTGGGAGTTTTCTCTAAACACCTAGGTACTGGATTACAAGAATCAGGGCTGCTTCAGCGACTAACTCACACTGAGCACCTTACCTGTGCATGTCAGGGAAGACTCACCCCAAATGCCAGGGTTTACCTCTCCTGCATGCCTCGGGGAATGCATGGCACTTCCAAATCATGCACTAGTGACCTTGAAGGAAACAAGACATTTCTCACAGCAGAGCAGAAGCTAAGCCAGAAGCTTACCCAGGAGCGTTGAGGCTGCCTCCACAGCACCATTGTAGATGTCTGCTCCATGAGAAGGCAGCACCATCTCCCACAGGCCCTGAGCGTAGTTGATGACCTGAAAGTAGCCACAGGTGGACAGTGCCCACCACACGGACCAGCAGAACATGGTCCTGGAAGAGTAGCACTGCAGGAAGTCCCGCCAGAGATCTCTGAGCACCTTTACGATGTCTACTTTCTGCTTCTGCATAGATTGGAGAAGGGGAGAGAAATGTTAATTCTTTGTTTACAAATTCACACTACTCCAAAAAATTGCTCCTTTCAGGTGGTGAGTGATAACACCACTCTTGGACACAAACCCCATACAGAGTGATGAATAAAAACCTTTCTCATCCCACAGTCTCTGTGCCAAACAGGGCCATATTGTTACATGCACAGGAAGGGTTCAGTCCCAAGCACCCCTCCATCTCTGGCTCTCGCCAGCAGATACCAGGGGACTGGCACATTTTATGTGAGCAAGTGAAGAGTACCAGAAAAGAAACACCTGAGAACAGGACACAATATCCAATTTG
Organism: Sialia sialis; assembly: GCA_009812075.1. NCBI lineage: Eukaryota > Metazoa > Chordata > Aves > Passeriformes > Turdidae > Sialia > Sialia sialis. The sequence continues at coordinate 3,607,610 of VRYO01001681.1, read as the reverse complement.
ACAAGACAGGATCAGAAGCTAGCCATGTACATCATAAAGGCAAAAAGTATTACTAACGCTTTTAAGTCCTGATTCAAATTCAACCAAATTTTGTAGCACAGAACTATATCTGTCCACCAATAAGTTGATTTTCTTTAGAACAAGCATTAAGAGTTTATAAATACTCAAAGAAGCAATCTCATTACCCCACACTCTATCCCTGTTAAAGCTAACCAAGGCTTCAAGAAGGTGAGAGATGTCACTCGGGGATCTAAAAGGCGGCAGAAGCCACTTTCACCACACACTTGCAAATGGCAGCTCCTGCACATACGAGTGCCCTGACAAATGGCATGAGATAAAAAATGAAGCCTTCCACTCCAAATACTTCTAGAAACAGCATGAAAGGGGGAAGACCCTTAAAAATAATTGAAAATAGATCAATTCTAGCAACAGGGCATGACAACCGTCAAAATTACTCTTTACATACAGACTGTTACAGTTCTTTACAGTTACAGTTCTTTACCACTTTATGTCAACAGCAGCAGAGGAAAAGAGCATGTCTTTACTTTGTAGACAAAAGTTACTGGTTACATTTGCTGCATGCACACATGTGTAGAGTTTGTAGGGCAAGACTCTTCCAGACTGAGTTAAAACAGCTACTTCACATGAGACTGGGCCCAAGGCCCACTCAACACCTCAGGCCCCTGTGAATCTGGATTCCCTGCAGGGAAACACACAGCATCGTCACAGGACTGAGCTATTGCTCATAACATTGTGTTGTCACATGTCCAGTTTCAGAGTGGTTTCCAGACAGCAGCAGCAACTTTGAGCTCTTGGCATCATGCCCTTTCCCTACGGGAATCATGCAGTGTGTGCCTGGGAAAGACTATTTTCCACGAGCAATAAAACTAATTTCAAAATATTTTTTACTAAAACCCTGAAAGACCACAGCCTGAAACCTGTCCTGAACTTCCTTTCTTCCACCCCTTCAAATGTCACTGATTTCTAAGCATCTTTATTTAACACCACACAGTCTCACCAGTGCTTTGCCAAAGGCGTAAATCAAGCATTGCATGCAGATACCATTCCTCCAAAAGACAACAGAACAACTTGGGAAGAGGTCAGCTTGTAACAATGTGACTTTAGTACATAAATCTCACACAGATGATTTAACACAAAGCTCAAGTTTAGGTGCAGGAAAACAAGGGAAGGGAATGGTCACACACAATGCGAAAACTGATTTAGCTGTTCAGCCCCAAGCATGTATCTGGTAAGGCAGAAAGGCCCACCTGCCATGCCCTGCCCTGGCAGTGCCTCTTCAGTACAGTTATTCCCACAGCCATCCACGTTTGTGAAAATGGTTGCTGTTACCTCAGCAAGGATGATAATCATCATGCTCCAGTGCTCCTCAGCCTTCAGCACCTGGTGTAAGTGACCTCTGGGGAGTTAGGCTTGCTCCTTTAGTACTTGCTCCTTTTCTAAACTTTTCTCCACTACTTTGGTACTACATGTACTCTCACAGGAGAGCAGTAAGGCAAACAAAAGTGATGGGTAAGTTGTATGTTTTCGGCACAGAATTTGTCTTAACAAATACCCTTCAGCATGCAAGCATAACTCGGGTAAAAATATCCTTGCTCACCCAAGATCATGCTGGATGGGGCAGGATTAAGTCTCTGGAATGTTAATACCTTTAATTCCCAGCTGTAGCTGGAGAAGCAAAAAGCAGCTCTGGACGCTGCCTCCCCCAAACCAGCTAAGTGTGGCTTACTTGCTAAGAAATACCCACTGCTGACAACCCAGCAGCTGCGCTTACCTCCTGGCTTGTCCTCAAAACCAGCACAGCCTCCTTCTGTCTGAGGAGCAAAGCTGGCCTCTCCTCCGGGCCTCGAATCCCCCCCGCCAGGAAATTCCATGTTTGCATTTCCTCAAGCAGTGTGGCCAGCAGGGACCTGCCCAGCAGGCAACTACACACTCACACTGGGCCTCAAAACTAGAGGCTGCTCACCCATGGTGGGACCCAGCACATCCCTCCACCGAGCAAGGGTGCCTGCACTTGTTTCCATACAAATGACTTTGCAAGTTATGCAGCTCACAAAAGCCACAAGTCAGGGCACTACCTTGGCATTCTCAGGGGCTGCATTAAGCTGATATCATGCAGATGTGCTTCCTGTAATTTATCCACATTCTGCCCTTGTATAGCTAATCACTGTCTGCTTCCAAGTGCCCTCAAGAACTACTGCAGTTTCCTTCCTAGACCAGTTTATTTCCAGGATCATACAGTGAACCCCAATTATTGCACAGCATATTACAGCACAACTCTCACAACAGTTGGAGTAACAACGTCAAGATCTGAGTACAAGAATTGCCTCTTTTCTTCAAGTCACTGGGTGCATCCCGAAGCACACACAGAGTTTGGATATGCTTAATGTTTAGTGTCCCAAAGATGTCCCTTGCTTTGTACCATTGGACGGCAATCTGATGCCCATGGCATTCAAACTGCAGCCTTGTGAGACATGAAAAGCAGTTTCAGAAAAACTAAGGGGCAGCCTACCATGCTCAAGCACCAAAAGGATGTAATAATTCTCCCTGTGCCATAAATAAGGAAATGAGATAAGTAAAGGGATACTTTTTTGCTGTTAGATATTACATCTCGACTGCTACATACATAAATGCATGTATGACAACCACGTCAGTATAGCATCTTCTTCTCATGTAAACTCAGGGCACAACTCACCTGTTTCTCTGCTGAATGACCCTCCCCATTTAAGGGAACTTTTGTCTCATCCTCCCAGCCAGGTGCTCTCTGCACATCGGGATGATCTTGGACTGCAGCTCCATTTTTACAGTCCATGACCTTCATTTCACAACTAAGCCGGTGACTTGAGAGGTGGTGAAAGAAAAGGCTTTTTTGTGGCATGGGCAGGAACCACGCCGTGCCAAAGGCAATGGATATGCTGGTTAAGGAGACAACGTTTAAGCTGAAGAGGGACCATCCCGCCACTGACACAAGCACCTGCCCAGACACCGAGCCCACGGTGTAGCCCATCAGGGTGGCACTTCGGCAGTAGCTGGTGACCTTCTGGTACAGGTTAATATCGACAACACTGTAGATGTAGGAATAATAGGCGATGTCGGTGGCAGTCCCCATCCCGTAGAAGAACTCGAGGAACTGGATGGCCCGCAGCCCTTGAGCGTACAGCAGCATGAACCAAGTGACGATGAGACTCAGGCCCTGCAGCAGGACCACAGGCTTGTACCGCAGGTAGTCCGTGGCCAAGAACACGGGGAAGAGCAGCGCCAGGTAGGAGTAAGTCCACACCGGGTAAATCTCGTTGAATACCTGTGGGAGGGAAAAGACGGCGGTGACCGCCGGCACCTAAGTACTGCGAACAACACACAGACAGACGAACACCCCGCTGGGGGGTTGAGGGGGAGAAAGGCACCCGGGGCCGCGGTATACCTGGGTCTCGGAGAGGTTCTTGGATGGCCCCAGCAGGTACCGCGTGAGGAAGGGCTCCGACGGCCGCACGCTGCAGAAGAAGCCGTAGGCGCAGAGCAACGCCGTGGGCAGCGCCCAGCAGCACGTGCCGCCGCCGGCAGCCCGGGCGGAGCGCCGCGCTGGCCGACCCTCGTGCGAGTCCGCCATGCCGGGCCGGGCCGGGCCGGGCCGGACGCGCTCCCGGGGCCGGAGGCGCCGGTGCGGGCGCGTCGCGGTCACCTCCCGCGAGGCATCTCCGGCCCCGGCTCGCGGCGCTGCACCCCACGCTGATTGGCCGGCGCTCGGGAGGGGCGGGACCGCGCCCTGCGCTCGGATTGGGTGATTCCGCCCCCGTGGGTGGGGCCAGCGGCCGCGCGCGCGGGAGGGGCGGAGCAGGGCCGCAGTTCCCGTGGGTCGCTCGGCGCCAGACCTGCTCTGCCCCTGTTCCAACGGGGCAGGTACCAGCCTTCCCTGGAAACCCGCTCGGCACTGACATCCCTGCCGGCTGCGCTGCGCTGCGCTGGGCTGGGCTGGGCTTGCTCGGGCTTTCTGCCGCTGACTTCTGCCGCTTTCTTCCCTTTCGTGAGATAAGAGTTTGAATCACTTCTATGGTTTAATAAAGCCGCACCTTGTTGTCCAACCAGAAGAAATACTAAACAAGCAGGGGAAATAAAACTATTACAAATAGAAGTAATTATCTAAAGTTTTGCTCAGTACTACTGTTCCTAGAGCTTTGCCAATCCTCTGAACTATTTGCTGTTTTTCTTCTCAATCTATTCCTTTCTATCTTCGTGATTTGCCTTTCCCTTTGCTCCACTCCCTTGATCTCCCTACCACTGCTAGGGCTTCCTACTTTATGCCTGCAGTTTGTTCTCCAAACTGGCTGATGCCAGAGAGAATTCACACCAGGGGTCAGGCCTCCCACTGTGCAATTGCATATCCTGCCTCCTAGGCATCTGGATATACAGAGTTGGGTGGGAAAGAACAAGTTATTCTCAGTCCCAGGACAGATTCCTCGTAGTGAAGAATTTTACTACTATCTATTACTATAATATATATATATTACTAAATATATTACTATATATATATATATATATATACTATATTACTTTATATATTACTATATCACTGTATATACTGTATTACTATATTAATATTATATCTATTACTATTACTATTATTACTGTAATCACCATAATCATACCTTAGCTACATACATAGCTACAAAGAAGTCTGTAAAACACAGCTAAATATTTTGGTCTTGATCATCTGGCATCAGTTGTTTGCTGCTTTCTGGCTATCTTCTATGTCCAGCAAAATTTCGTTTCTATTGTTCTCCACGTTCTGTTCTGTAGAAAACCTGTAAGTTTTATTAGGAAAAATAAAATTATATTGCCATATATCTACCCTTTGCCTTGAAGCAAAACTCTGCATACAAAGAATTAGTTCCTGTTAATATTGGCACCCATTTCAGCCACCGGCAAGGAACAGCTGATCTTTTCAAATAGCATGGTTAGAGTGAAATGAGCCGAAAAGAACGATTGATAAACGCGTTGTCAGGGGTTCCGTCTCACTTAGCAGCGCCTCTGTCCAGCTGGCATGGGGCCCAGGAGCAGGTGATAAAGGGACGTGGGCTGTTATCAGGGTGTTGTGCAGCCTCTGACCTACCGGGCCATGCCTTTGTGCAGAGCAGAGGCGGGAGCAAAGAACAAAGCCTTGGAGTTCTTGGTGTGCCCTACCTAGAGGCAACAGTTCCCATAACTTCCAGGCTGCTCACAGGATCTCATGGGCAGCCTTGCTCTTTTCCAAAACAACAATCAGAGTTGTGCCACTGGACCTCAACTGCTGTTTCCAGCAGATCAGAATGTGTTACATCAGTTCAGCCCTTTTCCTTAAAAAAAACCAACAAACAAACAACAACAACAACAACAACAACAAAAAAAGACCACCACAGTCAGTGATCCTCCAAAAACTGGAGCAGAAAAAAAAAAGCAAAATTTTGATTTAAGTACTCCATGTTGTCTCAGGATTTCAGTTTTGTTCTCAAAGAACTCACCTTGTTTTATTTTCATGGAATATTTTCAGCCTTTGGGAACAAGATAAAATATTATTCCCTGATTTTTTACTTCTATCTTTTCTTTCTCAGCCTCCCACCACATTTCCACATTTTCTCTTTCCATCTCCCCACTCTACTAGAAAAAGTAAGGAAAGGTTAAACATGTTTGATAGTAAAAACCTCAACACTTCCAATATTTTTTTCTAAGATGGAAGACATAAGCTGTGAAAAGTAGGGTTTCCTACACTTTCCTTAATCTTACCTACTTCCTTCTTCTCTCAACTTCTGCAGTGTGTTTTGGAGGAATAAATAAAATATATGTGCATGAAAAGTTCTTGCCAAGTCATTTAGAGAAAATCTTCTGCAAATTAAAAACTTTAAAAACTGCACTCTTGTGAAGCTGTTATTCAGAATGCTTCCTCAGTATGTGAGAGCACTAATATGGTACAAATATTTCATAAATTAGCCAGAAGGAGAGAATAAAGCAGATTTGTCTTTTGCTGAGCATGGAAATGTGACAAACAGCAGCAACCACTTTCTTTAATTTTATTATTTTGACCTTTGTAACTAACCTGGGGAACTAGACTCTGTTAACTAGTATCTATGTTGGAATGAAATAGAATTAGCAAGAACAAAACAAAAATCCATATTATTTCTGAAATGCAAGATTAGTTTAGATCAAAGTCTACAGATTATAGCTCTCTTTTATAACAGTAGACTAGATATAACCTTGAAGGCCTGTGCCTTCCACTTCAACAGGAACTTCAACAGGGCTTTCAACAGGAAACTCATAAATATTATGCAGCCATAAAGGGTCTATTCAAAACCCCTGTGCATGGGGGGAAAATACAGCATTGTAGTTCAGTGGAACACAGCTGATACAGAAGCCAGTCTAAAATCCAAGCTTTCAAGACCTGCAGAAGCATAAGGACAAACACCTATCTCTCTAAAATATAGAAGTCATTAGGAGACAGGTTGCTATCAAAAGCCTCTGGCAGAAAATTTCCCTTCCGCCCTACACACCACAGCAGGCTCTGCATTGCATCCAATGCAGACTGAAGCAGAGAGCTGTTACAGATGAGGCATTCAGGGCTGAATTTGAGGAATTACTTGCCACAGGATGTCAGAATAACTCCTGGGCTAAGATGGGTCATGTTGTACAGCACTATACATTTCCATTATGGATATAACAGTTTAAAATATTATGCAGTCAGCTACATGAGGAAAAATGGAAAAGCCACTTAAGTGTGCTACAAACAGTGGAAAAACAATTATGGAAAGTGCTAAAAGAGAATAAAATAGCGGTGTTACAAAGGAAAAACAGCACTTAGAAGAAACATACCATGTACTTCTATTAAATGAAGAATGAAGTAGTCTGAATTACTTAGTGCTTGGTGTATGTAGGTCACAGTGGGCTTAACACAGTACTGCTCCCACGAGGAATGGTGTTACAGATGTGCCCAGGAACTCTGAGAATGATCCCATGGCCTGTTTTGGAGAGTGTTGTACAAACACTCAAGAAGATGGAGTCCCTATCTGGAGAAGATTGTAATTAAAGTGTGATTCAAGCATTGGGTGTAACAAACAAATGGACAATGGGGCACAGTAATGATAGGAAAGTGTAGGTGGATAAACTGGTTATGATGCAGAGCTAGCATGAATAAACACAGCAAGAAGAGGAATATTTTACTCTGATTAGGAGGAGTACTGACTCATACAAAACAGCAGTTGGTCCACATAGGACAGTGCTGCATCTCATCTCTGTGATGCTTCGTAGTAACATTGATAAACAGTCTTCCCTAGCACATATGTGAGCACGGGCAGAGTCTTTATCTTCCTCTTTCAGGTATGTGCCAAAAGACATTTCATGAAAGACACCTCAGGAATGTGAGTGCTGCAAGCCCTCCTTTTGTCCCTTAGCACCATCCTAAAATTCTTATCAACCCACCAGTGTTCCTGCCCATTTCAGGGGGTGTTGGAGGATGCTCAAAAGATTAGTTATTCGGAGTCCTGACCACATTCCCATTTGATGTTTTTTTGGAGTTCTTCTGGCACTTCACTCAGACACACTCTTGCCATGCACCCTCAAAGACTTCTCTAACATAAGAAGAACCCCTAAAGCCCAGATTCACTTTTGCACCTGTGCTGATGCACAGTTCGGGTTTCTGAGTGGATGCAGAAACAGGATCTGCATTGGTTCTAAGCCATGGGTAAGATGCAGCTTTATGTCTCCACCATGCTTTGCTATGTCAGCAGTGTGGAGGGAACCATCCAATTTGCAGACTCCTGGGATTTTGGTGAAGGTGAGCTGGTCCAGCTTCAGTGCAGGTATCCCTGCAGTGCAGGTGTTAGATTCAGAACTACCATTAGAGAAACTGGCAAAAATTGAGGTTACATCTCCTCTAAAACAGAGCAGAGGTGTTGGTACCCATCCACATGAGACTGTCTGCATCAACTTCAGACTGTACAGGGCACTCTGTACAAACCTGTCTGAATATTGGCCTACTGCATCAGGCTCTGAAGAAACTACTGTGGTGCTGCTGTCAGTATCTATTTCAGAGCTGCTCAACTCTCTTTGCACGTACTTCTAACTCCTTTCCAATCCAAGTGCAGACACAGCCAATTTCAGTGTCTGTGTGAAAGTGTCTGTCTTCTGGAAAGGAACTGGAAACTCTTGGTTATACCTAGTAAAGGTGGTTGTCAGTAAAGCACAAGGCCTCGAGCACAGCCATCTATGTGCTACTGTCACTGCAGATAGTCAACTTTGGACACCCTGCAGCCTCTTGGAAACTGGAATGAACATTAGAGGGCAGCAACTCCATTGTGACTCTGAGGCTAAAAGTAGTTAACTTTGGACTTTTGGCTCAAAAGGCCAGTGTGAAGGCATCCATCCAGATTTGTGAAGAAATTATTTGCTATATTATTCTGAACTTTGGCACCACATTTCTCCCTCAGTCCAAAAGAGTTTATGTTTGCTAACCTTCATGCTGTCACGTGCATCTTTAGTCTCTGAGAAAACTGCAGGAATTCCTGCTCTCCTTGTGTTTTTGCTTATATTATTGTGCAAATAACCTCAATGTACACAGAATTTCATTCCAAAGTGTGTAAAAGGCTGTGCAGGACTGACTGCTTTAACTACAGACTTTCAAAAGCCTTGGTGAATTCAATCTAAGATGACTGCTTAATAAAATTAAAATACTTTGTGTATGTGGTCCAGCTAGGATAATTTTCTTCACAGCAGCCTGTATGGTGCTGTGGTTTGGTTTTTTGACTAAACTATCACTGATAACATATGTTGTTTTAGCTGGTACTGGCAGTGTTTTCTCAGCACCAAGGCCTTTTCTTTTCCCCACCTGGCCCCACCACTGAGGAAGCTGGGGCTGCACAAGAGGCTGGGAGAGGACACAGCTGAACCTGGGGATGTAATATCCCAGACCTTGTGACATTGTGCTCAGCAAGAAATGCAGGGGGAAAGGATGAAGGGGGGATGTTCACAGTTATGTGTTTGACTTCCCAAGCTGCTATCAGGTGTGTTGAGGCCCTGCTTGCCTGGAAACAGCTGAACATGTGCCTGTTGATGAGAAGTGACAAATTAATTCCTTATTTTGCTTTTCTTGCATGCACAGCTTTGATTTGCTTATTAAACTGCTTTTATATCAACCCAGAAGTTTCCTTTCTTTTGCTCTTCCAAGCCTCACCCTCAGCCTGCCAGGGGAAAGCCATCAAGTGACTGAGTGAGGACTTAGCTGCCAGCTGGGTCCAGCCAGCAGTCCTCTTTGGTGTGCAATGAGGGGCAAGAGGATTTTGAGATAACACCCCTGATCAGAGTGTGCTAGGTAGAATTTATCACTGTTACTGGCAGGGGTTCATACTTCTTGCCTTACTGTATATTAGAGTCTGGCATATTAATGACTGGTTTGGACTTCTGCTGTTTGTTGTAGCACTTAATCCTAGTCTGCTGTGCAAGGAACCCATGTCTGGGCTGGCATAGGGACCAGACATCCCTGCTCTACTGGGCAGGCTGGAACACCACAGGAATGGGGTTAATTCCCACCATAGTTGCCCACAGGGTGTTGGGGCTTAGATTTGTGACTAGGGCAGTGTTTTTTCAGGTGGCACTAAACAGTGTTTGCACAGTGTCAAGGCCTTTGCTTTTTACCTCTCTGGCCTGCCAGTGAGTAGGCTGGGCATGGACAAGGGGCTGGGGAGGAAATGCAAGCAGGACAGTTGACCTCAGCTAATCAAAGTACTATTCATTAGTAAGCAGAAGCAGACTCTTCAGCTTGTAAAACTGATGCAAATGTACTGAGTCATGCTCCTGCAATCAGTTTTGCATTTATGTAACTTTACATAGACTTATACGTGTGTGTGTCTATGTGTATGTTTATACAAAGAACTAATTACTTATTTAGAACATTAAAAATCATTGCCTTCTAAAAAAAAAAAACAAACAGTTATCTCATAAAAACCTGGTTCTGCTGAAGTTAGCAAGCATTTATTGACTGTTTTCCAGGGTAAAACCTCATTCCAAAGTCTACATTTCTTTCTTTTTTTTAGTGAATATGGCTTGTGTTGCAATTTCATGGCGGTATCAAACAAAAATAAATTAAGCACCATTACAAAATACTAAGAAACCAACTTTTAAAGATGAAGCAATTATTCATAGTGTTTCACCATAAGAAATTAATTCTAATTAGCACTGAAAATTTTACCTTCCTGTTGCAAAATTTCACTATTACCAAAGCTACTACTGTAGAGGCAAATATACAAAATAAAAAGTTGATGCCTTTCATGCAACAATATTAGCTTTATTTTCCAGTAGAAAATTACAAGTTTGTGACATAGTTAAAAAAAAAAAAAAAAAAAAAAGGAATAATAAAATATTTGCTTAATTTCGATACTTTTTTCACTTCTGTTCTATACCTTTTCCTTAAAATGCCTTCTGTAAGAGAAAGAAATTAAAAACTACTGAAGTAAAACTGGCTAACACCATCCAAGGTTCAAAGACAAACTACTTTAAAAATACAGCCTGCTGAATGGTACTTGGTGTGATAAGTGAAATGCTGCAAATAAACAACTTACAGGATAGAAATCCAGAACACTACAGAAAGCTTAGCTAAAATGCTGATGGAATAATGAGTTTATGTACTGTGTATGTATTTTCAGATGTAGTCATTCTGGGAAAATCCAGGTAAAATCTATGCACAAGAATAATTCCATTAGTGAAAACACTGTTAAATTGTAAGAGAAGATGCAGATATTTTTGTTATCCAGTTTCATCTAATCCTCTTCTGCCACCCCCAGGTTGTACTGTCACTGAACAGCTGCAGTTCTCAAAGCTTTCCTCATCAAGGGAGTTCCCTGTCCCAATGTTCTAAAAGTGTATATGGGACTGAGCATCAGGAGTTCTGAATTCTCATTTTGCTTCTCCCACTGCTGTTCCATGATCTGCCAGGTTAAATCACTTTCCTTCTCATTTCTGGGATAACAAGACACTGCTGACATCCCTTTTCCCTTCCAGGGCACTGAAGATTAATTATGTGAAATCCACAGCATTCAGGTATGCCTGAGTATGCAAGAACCAAACCAACAATGCCAACACACATTCTCTGAGAAGGGGTTGCACATATCTCAATGCTGAGACATGTCCTGCATTTAGTAGGTGAAAGACATGTGAAGGGGAGGCCACCCCTACAATAATTTCTCACCAAGGCACTGCTGGAATGCTGCACCACAGCTCCAGATCAGCACTGGTTTCCCCTCTCAGCCTGATGTAGAGAGAGCATCCACCCACTATAGCTTTCTATTCCTCATCTGTGCTGCAAAAGCATTACAAAATGGAGATAATCAGGGCTCAGAATCAAGGCCAGAATCTCCATTCCTAGGGATTTAGGACTTAAAATTAAGTAAAAAGTAAGATAGAGTACTGGTTATAATGAAGAAGTGATAATACTAATCAGAAGGGACTACTATTTCTTCCCAGAGCTCTGAAGCTGTTTTCTAAAGTGTGTATTTGTAGGAATGAAACACCAGCCAGAGAAATCTCTCAACCCTACTGGTAAAACATGTTTCTCTGATGAAGCACATATCCAAACTACTAAGCATGACTGTTTTAAGAGTTTCTTTACAAACATGTTGTTCTGCATGATGACTGCTGGCAGGTTAAGAGCTCCCAAAGTCGTCAGTCCTTTTCACAGCCAGACCCACACCAAAATCACAACCATAGAGTTCTACCCGAAGGGCAATCCCACGGTACCATGTTTTTGGAACAATGCGAATGAACCTAGACACGATGGGTGGGTTTAAAAAATTCTTGACATGCCCATTGCTGTTTGCATTACCCAAGAAAACCTGCAAATACACAAACACAATTAGTTAATAGGTGGCACTTAAAAAAACCCCTGCATTTTTTCTTTACAACAGTTCCAAGCTGTTGCATTAGTCACACCTAGAGTAGATGGACTGGCTCATTTCTGGTTTTAAACAAGACTACAAAAAGTCTCTTTCTAACGTGCTGGTTGAAAGCAGTTCGGGCCAGCAATAGCTGAGTCTGAATGGGTTAAACAGCCTCTGTTTCCATCCACACCAGATAATTTGCCATTCTAGTTTTTAATGGACCAAACCCCCAAACTTCCCTTGTTTTACCACTGCTAATAGCCCTTGTGAGTTAGGTTGGTGTAAGGAAATACAGGAAAAAATACAAAGTACTGTGTCTGGTCTGTGGGTACCTGAAGCTCCCCAGCCCTGCTATAGCAATACTGGTCACTAACATTAGTTTCAATTAAAAAATCAGGGCAGAAATTAAAAAAAAAAAAAACAAATGAAAAGAGGCCCTGGGGAATCCATTCACTCAAATTAAATGTCCTTGTGCATTCAAACTAAATGCCCTCCTTTAAAAACAGTGTCAGCTCTTTTTATCACAGTGTTGGCTGCATGCTCTGCAGATGCAGCATTTGTTCCTTTTATTAATTATGATCACTAAAATCAGATCAATACTATGACATTATCTGCAGTAACCCCAGCTCCCTAGCACTTTACAGTCCAGTGAGAATATCAATTTGGCTGGGCATTCTGCCTTTGAGCCTTGACTGCGTCCAGCACCTAAAACCAAGCAACAATTCAATTGCCTGGGCTGGCAGTGATACCTTTGGCACTGAGCTTGAACCCTCTGTGTAGGATTTCCACTCGGAGCCGTCGTTGCTGTACAGAAGAACATAGGTTTTCACAAAGTTTTCAGCTGACATGGACGTGACCCCCTGCGTAGCAATAGCAGTGATCTTCTTAACTGTGAGGAGATCAATTTGCAGCCACTGTTGGTTGTTGTTCAACTACAGTTGATACAAAAGTTTGTGTATTAGCAAACATGTCTATGTCTGTATTTACTTAAGTAAAAACATCTTGTTTACACATAGTTAAAACTGTATCAAAGAAGTCCAGAAGAGTAAACCTGAGGCAAGTCACAAACACTCTTAGTGACCTATATAATTAACTTTGTCACTGCAGGTAGTGTATTTGGAGTCCTAAGATTTACTTTAATTTCCAATACATAATGAAATATAACAGAGATTTACCTCCAGTATTAAAACATAATACTAATACCAAACGCTTATACAAGAGAGCAGCTTCCAGCAAATCTCAAGGCGATTTGTGAAGAAAGAAATGCAGCTCCATTTCAAGGATGCAGAAGCTCACATGCCTCCCACCCCCAGATCCAACAGGCTGCATTGCCTATAAGCCAACCCAGAATGGGTTTCTTTAACCCCTTTGAGACAAATAATCAAGTTGTACTCATCTCCTGAAATAAAACAGGCTATTCTCACAGGGAAGTTCTGTAGACAGTGGCCCAGAGGAAACCATCCATCTCTCAAAGTATTTGACTGCTGCTACCAGAAGCTCAACTATTTTTCTGCTGAAGAACTGAGCAGTGCTCTTCCCAAAGGATGGTTGTGAAGTGACCCTATCACCCTCAGCACTGGACAGAGCATGCAGGAAGCACTATGACACATAGGCAGCATGAATTTATTAACCAGCTGTCCCTGCTGCCTTCCATGCCTTTGTCTTGTTACCTTGGCTCGCCAGGCATTCATCTTTCCATTCTGATTGAGACGGGCAAGTGAAGCACTCCATGTGTTAAACCAGGATGTCATAGTAGATGAGGCTGCTATCTGGGTATTCTTGATCTCTCCACTTTCCATTCCAAGTGGCAAAGAGCAGCCTGTTGAGAGGAGCACTGTGTTACCTCCAGTAGACCCAAGTAGCACAGTGAAAGCAACAATGGAGAAGGCCCACAGTTGTAGCTTCATTTACAGTATTAGATTAAAAAATTGTCACAATGGATGCACCAGCACTTGACCAATTCTTACCATCTACTTCGCAGCCCAGAAGCTCCATGCGAAGAGTAGGCCTATTGTAAACCTCAATGGGGTACAGTCTGATGTACCTAGCAATAATGGGGGGATCAATGATGTTCTCTTTTATGTCATAGGCATTGGAATTACCTTCAAAAATCTGTTTAAATTAAAAAAAAAAAAAAGAAGAAAAAAACCACACATATTTTATTTAATGCAAAGACAAGCTTGGATGCTGAAAGCCTGCTCTGTTACAAATGTAGTCTTTTATATGCCCTTAGCCCCATCCACGGTGATAGCACACCCTTGAAAGGGCCACTTGAAATATCTCATAGTCCCATATTAGCATATTTGGAAGTGTCTGAAGGCCTCAGTTTAAATAAGCAACTATTTCTTATGTTAGTCTGTAAGAATACATGAACAAAGAGGCAAGAGGAGAGGTAAAAGAACAGGCTTTCAATTTGGGAGTTTTACCACAGAAACCCCAGTGTAAATTGAAGGAAGCTATAACAGGTAGGCTGGAGCAGCTGGGCATAAGATGAACCTCTTTCAGTGTACAACCACACTGACCACATAGGCACATAGGCAGTTCAACATTCAACTTCTGGAACAGATCAAAGGAAGGGATAAGATGCAGAATCTAATCCCAAATGAGATAAGGGCCTGATTTTTAGCTCACCTTCCTGCATCCTTCAAAAAAGCTGCTATGGGCTTAGGAAATAGTAGGGAGAGATGCCTGTGAGAAAGCCAGACTCGACACAGTCAAGATCACAAGGCCAATCCAAACCACAGCCCAGGTAGTTCCTCACTGTACAATTTGTCTACTAGTCTGAATTTCATTCGTTTGGTATATGCCTTTTGGGGCTTCAAGCTGTACCTATTAAGGCTCCAAAGGCCATAATTTTTTCCACTCTTCCTAATATTAAACAGGTTGTTGCAACCCCCATGGCACAGACAGACCTTTCCTGTTGGCGAGCTGTCTCCTTTGAAGGTGTTCCATGTCCGTTTGTCTTTGCTGTAAACAAGAAAATACTTCTTGATGTACAAGGACTTAAACAACTGCTTGGCTCCCTGTGTTTGTATCCCGGTGAGCAAAACTTGTCTTCGAAAGTCCACCTAGAAACAGCAGAGTGTTTATAAAGTCGATAATGCACAGCAAAACCCATCTAATTCTTTGGCATTTATACAGTAGCTTTGAGCCCCGCATTTTAACATGCACAACACTAACATTCTCTAAAGGAATAATAGATATCATACTCCAAATTAATGTTCTCTCATTTCATTCATGTATTTGCATGTGCATTTAATTTCAGAGGCCATGTTACAGGGTTCAGCACTGCACCACAAAGGCACCTCAAAAGTATCTGTGTGTCTGTGGCAGGCACAACTCCCCCCATTCTATTTTACAGATAGGTCAAAGGAGCACAGAGAAATTAAAGGCTCATGCTTTTAGAAGCCACCTTTAATTCCAAATACCTATGCTGCAGAAAGGCATATGACATTCTGAAGTGCTGAAAAGCCACCATTCCTGCTGATATCACATCCAAGCACTTAGCAAAAACAAATCTAGAACGTGTGCCTATGAGCAGTGAAACTCCTCCTTTGGGACATGCCTTCCACACCTCTGCATGTTTCACTGCAGTAACCTCAACTTTTCACTACCACAGCCCCCTGTTAAATTATTTCTCTTCTCAATATTATTTCCAGTTCCACATCAGACCTCCCAACCTTCTCCCCCTACTTCACTTCCACTAACCAGCTAGTATGTCAAATGCTAGCAAGCCAAACACAAAAGCCACCTGCTGAATGCAAGTCTTTCTTGTCTTCCAACCAATTTTAATGAGATTTATAAGAAATCAAACATTCTCCCCAAATTTCAGGGCAAACTGGCTATGTAGTGCAAAAGTCATTGGGATGGAAGAAAAACACAGAAGTGAGATGACTGAATTATATAGTGCTTGAAGTCATAACTATAAGCTTAGTTTCCCTGTGAAGACAACTGAGCTTTGTCAAGTGGGATAGCAGCATACAAAACAAGCAAAAAAATATCTAAGGCAAGGCTTGAGGATGTTACACTTGAAATGATCACTCAACAAACACATACATACAAGTATGTATTGTTAAGCAGACAAAGGAAAAATAAAGTAGTAGAAAGAATAACTCCATTTGCCTACAAAATGGTTAAAATATAAATTGTGAGGGTAACTGTCCAGTCAGTGAGCCTCAACAGCAACAGAGACTGGGTTACCCCAGGAAAGAACAGTTCAGGGCATCACCAATCTTTCCACATCTTTTCAGTTTCCTGCTGCACTCTTCTCAGTGACAAGAGCAGCTTGACCTTCTAAAATATGCTGTAGGAAAATCATAACTTAATGATGTTGTACCTTACCTGGATCCAAGGGAATTCTTCCTCCACTGTAGCACTCCAAGCATTGTATGTTCCATAATTGTTTAATCGGGCTAATTTAGGTTCCCAGTAGTCTAGACAGAAAATATTAATAAAGCAAGAATTTTAAGAGGCATTGAAAAAACGTAAACTGAGGCTGTAATTAGCTTTGAGTGCTCCATTTCCCAACCCCGACCCAAAGGATACCAAAAAAAAAGAAAAAAAATACAAACAAGAGACTCTAAAACCATAATCTAGGATAATTTGGGCATGATCAGCAACTGAAAGTCATCTGTACCCTGCAAAGCCTTAGAGTTGCAAAATGACAAAAACAACAGCCTTTTATGTAATATTCTTTATACTAATTTGGAACCAGGATCTAGAGTTTGCTAAACAAGTTTTGGCCCCCAGCAGGATGAGACACAAAATGTGATCTACATCCTCGGCATGACAAGTTTTCCAAGTTAATAACTGGTATAGAATATGTACTACAAAACAGCTTTCAAGCCTCTATAACACTCTATGAGAAAACAAAGAAAGAAAATCAAATCCACAAAAAATTAAGTTTTACAAAGTAATTACAGTAATTTCATGATTATAAGCCGCACCTGTTTCCTTGAAGAATCCAGCCTGCCCCAGTAGTGCGGCTTATATTCAGGTGCGGCTTATCTATGGGCAAATCCCAGTGAAATGCCAACCCGGAAGTGAGAGCCAGCCGGGGAGGGCGCCTGGGGCTGCCTTTAAAGGCTTCGCTGGTCTATGAAAACTGTTGCAACTTGAGAACCTGACACCAAACCCAACTGGCAGCGATTTGGTTACTAATTTGTTACTTTGTTACACATGGATCCTCGCTTTTTTAAAAATAAAAAAAAGTGCGGCTTATATTCAGGTGCGGCTTATATATGGACAAATCCTGCGGTCTACCCGGCTACCTGGAGGTGCGGCTTATAATCAGGTGCGGCTTATAATCGTGAAATTACTGTACTTTATTTTTTTATTTCAAGGGAAAGGATGGGCATTCCTGGACGTGTAACCTGTGCACCTTGATTTGACACTGTCCATGTAAAATTCTAAGAAAATTCTCTATATAACCATCCCACTTTTGTACCACAGATAAACAAATTAACTTGTCTCTGTAATTGCTCTGGATGCCAGGGTTCCCAAGTCTTTCATAACAGATATATTTTTTTCCTTTCGCATCTCATACCACGTGCAAATCCCAAAAGCTTTTTGAATGCTTGGTCTTTATTTTCAAGTAGGGAATCCAAGGACAAAAAGAATGCTGGATTTGTTCCTGATCATCCAGCAGGCTACAGATAGAGCATTTCCTGACTCTCAAGCTTGTGATTCTGATAACAAACCTGTGACCTTAAAACACAATGATTATAGCTACCTAACAGTCTCTGCTTGCAGCACTGGAGAGACTTTTAGCCTGACAGCTGATTCACTGCTGAACTCATCTTTAAAGACATAGGAGATGCCATAAGAAGACAGAACTGCAACACTTTGTTGGGGGTGTTCAGGAGCATAAACGAACCTTTTTAAGGATAAACTCACCTATGTGATGTGAAGCATCGATCTGCGAATCAAGTATAACTCCACTTGCCAGGCCCATTGGAATCCTGCACTCTGAAGGGAGCATAGTAAGTTTGTTGTTGAAGAAAATTAGGGCTATTGCAATATATATTCTAGTGAAATCTAAGACAATATCACTCAGAACAATTCCTAATAATTCTATAATAGCACTCTCTTCCCACAGAAGTCTAAATGATTCTCTGCAATTTCTCTCATCAGATGAACCCACTGGTCTCTGTAGAGAAGCCTCAAATATAAAGCTAGCATGCTAAAGGAATAAAGGTAATGTGCTAAATAATTCAAAACTAGCATTGCTGGAAGTTAATTTTTTTTTTCAATAGAACAAATTCATAGTAACCACTCTACCATGTCCTTGCGAATAATTTCCTATGTCAGTTGTTGTTTTGGTTTTTTTTTGCAGAACAATCTCTCAAATTTATTTTCAGTGATGCTAAAAGGATAGAGAAGACTTCATAGCTTGACTTTCCCAGCCAAAAAATACTGTAGTTCATACCTTTCTCTATAACCAGATAGGATGTCTGCATTCCTGCTTGTTGGTACTCCCCCACTTCAGTGTCTAAAAGCCACCAGCCAGGTCTCTGTAGTTTCATTTCAATTGTTCTAAATGAGCCTTGAAAACAAGAAATGAAATGTATCAGAAACATTGGCATTACAAGGCTGATGTCAGTGAGGCTGAATTTTAAACCAGTGACCCTCCTATGACCTAATCCAGAAAATTTAAATACACATTGCTGTGAGAATAGTAACTTCCACCACCTCAGTGACTTTTTCTTAGCAAGATAGCTCTAGCTGGAGACTGAGAATGGAATCAGGTAGCCAAAACGCAACCTTTGCTCATGGTGCAAAGTGCAAAACCTTGGCTGCCTATATGTAACAATAGATATCTGCAGTTTAACTGCAGTGCTGAACAATGTAGTGAAGAGTGTTTATTACATAATGCAAGTATGTTAATTCTGTGGTGCTGGTTATGATTCTTACTCCTGCTGTGCCAGTGTGTTGTTCCAGTGTGTTGTAATGAAAAGGACGGATGTAAGGAATCCAAAAAGTAGAAGTGGGAAAATTAAAAGTATGACCCCTCTCTTCACGTTCTGCATGCCCCACGAGTGCAAAGGATTGAGAAGGAAGCAGATATGGTTTCAGTTGCTTGCTGCACTTTTTAGAAAACACAGGACATGTTCTCATTGCTTTTGTCATATTCCTAGTTACTGCAGACAATTCTTCAGGTAATTCCA
This sequence comes from Sialia sialis, assembly GCA_009812075.1. Lineage (NCBI taxonomy): Eukaryota > Metazoa > Chordata > Aves > Passeriformes > Turdidae > Sialia > Sialia sialis. The sequence continues at coordinate 3,588,535 of VRYO01001681.1, read as the reverse complement.
GCTAATTCTGGTTCCCACGGTTGTTCTTTCTGTTCTTTTGCTTACTCAGACATTAAAACCCCCAAACTCTCACCACATGGAGACCTTTAAACTGGTATGATGATGCCAGACTGCAGAGGTCACCCTTTAGAATGTACTCTGCTCTGATGCTTACCTGGGAGAAGAGTGTATGTTCCAAGCTGATGCTCTGGCTCTCCTTGCTCTATGAAAGTCTGTCCATGAAAATGAACAACATGAATGTCTTTTGGCCCACCCATATTCAGCAAGTGCCATCGGACTGTTTCACCTTCATACATCCTTAAGCCTTGTAAATTGTAGGTAATCCCATTAATGGCTGAAAAGAAAAATTGTTAGAAAAACTGCTCACATAACTGATCTCAGAGTGCTATAAAGTAATTACTGAAATTAGCAAAATACTTAATGAAGTAATGTATGTGGGAAAAACATCATTTTTTTCCAATTTAAAGTGCAACACACTTTATGGTCTATGTACATCAATTCAGAAAATCCAGGGGCCTCACCAGAAAATTTGAGCAAAGCTTGCTAGCAACACATGGCAGGAGAACATAAAGATTTAAATGTAAGACGGCAATATCAGGCCCAAAGGATAGCTGTCAAAAACTCTTTCGATGGCTCCCATTTCCACAGGCACAGTCACAACTGACAGAGCTCTGTATCCACAGAGATATGAAGGGCTGTTCTATAGCTGCTTCAAATTCCTCAATAGAACTTTTTGACCTGATTTGTCAAATTATTAAGATTTTAAATTTCTTGCAAGAAATTGTCAGCGTACTAGCTTCTTACTGCAAAGAAGACTTTTTGTTTCATTCTTTTCTTTTAATATGGGAGGGAATATATATATGTGAATGAAAGAGAAGTTTTCTGTTGAAAGTTTCAGTCTAGTATGTCCTTTCCTCATTTTAATAGCAAATTTTCCATCATTGCTAATTTTTACATATAAACCCCATGACTCTTATGGGTACAATGGATAACAACAAAAAAATTCACATAAGTAATGTGTGAGATCTGTGATCTGAGGTACAGCAATTTCACGATTATAGGCCACACCTTTTTCATTGAATAATCCAGCTTATTATTTATGGACAAATCCCAGGGAAATGCCAACCTGGAAGTGAGAGCCGGCGGGGGAGAGAGCTGCCGCAGAGCTGCTGCCAGGTGGGCGGTGAGCCGGAGCCACTGACGAGCAGGGGGCGGGCCACCGCTGGATTGGCAAGGCCAGCCCGGCTTCGCCACCTTCGCATGAGCAAGCGAGTCACCTTTGCTGCCTCTGTCGTCGCGAGCGAGCCAGGGCTCACCCCCTCAGCCGGGGCTCGCCCCCTCCACCGCCACGAGTGAGCCGGGGCTTGCCCCCTCTGCCACCACGAGCGGGGCGCCTTTGCCGCCTCTGCCGCCGCTAGCAAAGCGCCGCCACCTTCGCTGTCACTGCGGCGCACGGGCTCACCGCCCCTGGGCACCACCGCCTTCGCACTGGCGAGCGCGCTGCTGCCACTGCCTCTGCACGGGCAAGCAAGCTGCTGCCGCCACTAAGCAGCAGCCAGCCCCGGGCCAGGAGTGCCGGGGCCGGCGGCACAGGGCGGGAGCCTGGGGCTGCCTTTAAAGGCTTCACTGGTCTATGAAAACTGTTTACAACTTGAGCACTGGACACCAAACCCCGTGCTGGCGCGATTCTGTTACTAATTCGTTACTTTGTCATACATGAGTTCTCGCTTTTTTTTAAAAAAAAATGTGGCTTACATTCAGATGCGGCTTATATATGGACGAATCCCGTGGTCCACCTGGCTACCCGGATGTGCGGCTTATAATTGTGAAACTACTGTACTTCCCCTGACATCCTTCCCTCTATCCCAATAAACTACATATTTGGCAAAATGGAGTAAGTACCATAGAATTTGTGGCAGTGCTGCATTTCTTGTGTCTTCTCATTACAAGGCCTTCCAGAATGTTTGTCGAAGTACCAGCTTTTCTCTTCATCAAAGACCATAAAAAGCAAGAAAAAGTCTCGGGTATATGTCCCGCTGCTGTTTGATTTGCTGAAGGCTCCTTTTTCACAGATCAGTATTGGCCCAATCAAACCAGACTGAATGTCTTTCTCCTAGAAGGTAATAAACTCAGAGGTAACAGTAGATTTTCCCAAAATATGTAAAAAACCCCCCATAGCATTCTGCAGGAATGCATCAGCCCCCAAAAGTTTAAAGCAGGTCCCAGAATTACTGCTCCCTTCTGTCTTTACTCTCCCCTGCTCAGTCTCCCAAAGTTGCAAAATTCAAGTTCTTCCATACCTTATGTCCTGCTTTAACTGAGTGCGAGAGATTAAATGTCAGGTGGGAACATCAAGCCCAGAAGAAAGGACAGCTATCAAAATTCTGCAGCTTGCACCTCTACAGCCATACAACATTCAGAGATATTCAAACCCCAACTGAACATTGGTCCTGAAAAACTACTCCAGCTGGCCCTGCATGAGTTGCAGTGGTGGACTGGATGATCTCTAGTGATGCCTTCTAATACAAGTGTTTCTGTGGTTCTGTGATCAACCTCAGCAACACTACCTCTTCTATTTTCATTATCTTACCAGGTTTAAATCAGAGTAGTAGATCCAGGACCGACAAGCTGCTCCAGACTGCACTGGGCCCGATCGCCTGTTTGCGTACCATACATATATGTAGCTGTTATTGGGCTGAACTTCACCATCTTCCTTAAACCAATCAGTAGATTCATCATCATAAATGCTTCCCTCAGAGGACTTCTCATAGAAGACTCCATGGGCATGGAGGGAATATGGTCTGGATGCCAGATTCTTAAAATGAACCTACAAAAACCAAAATAGATTCTGTTCAGCAAACTCAAGCCTAAGCTAAGTCCCTACACACTACATTCCCATGACCTCAAACAAGGGTCAAGATTTGCATAAAGATTACAGGCTACATTGTACATGAAAAAGTCAGCAGAGAGAGCTTCTGACATGTCCATGTACAGTCTCCACCTTTGATGCAGATAGTTAAAAAGGAAAAAAAAAAAAAAAAAAAGAAAGCATAAGTCTAGCTCCCTGTGCTCCACCATGTCAAGGCCTCCAGGATGTTTACTGCTGCCCCTCATACCTGGAGCTACTTGGTTACTGCCAGCAGGGAAATGGGGAGTTTCTACCTCTTATGCTTCACTGCAGTCATTACAATATAATAACTCTAGACCTCTGTATGTATCATTCTTGCTGAAATCAGTGCTTACCGCTTGTCCCAGAGAATCACCAAGACAGCAGGACTACAGTAATTTCAAGAATATAAGCCACATCTTTTTCATTGAAGAATCCAGCCTACCCCAGTAGTGCGGCTTATATTCAGGTGTGGCTTATTTATGGACAATTTCAGGAGAATTGCCAAGGCGGAAGTACGAGCCACAAGGGGAACAGGCGTTCCCCGCCCCTCAGCTCCTGCTCCCGCTGCTGCCGCCGCTCCTGCTGCTCCCGGTGCTCAGCGCTGCTGCCGTTGCCAGCGCTCAGTGCCGCCTCCCGCCTGTGCCGGCGCTCAGCGCCGCTGCCGCCCCCCTGCCACTGCTGGCGCTCGGCGCCGCTCGTGCCCTTGCCATTGCTGGCGCTCAGCACTGCTTGCATGGCTGGTGCTCGGCGGCGCCGCGGCCCACCTGCCACTGCCGGCGCTTGGCATCGCTCGTGTGGCCGGCGCTATCCCCTCCTGCTGCCCGC
>VRYO01001681.1:3492823-3583820 GCA_009812075.1 Sialia sialis | reverse complement strand
TGCGGCTTATATTCAGGTGCGGCTTATAATCGTGAAATTACTGTACATATTTTCCTCTCCTTAGAGAATAATGCTCCCAAGCTACAAAACCTTTTTCTCTTACTCATGATTTAAACATAGCTTGATGTGTTCCTGCTACACATCACTCCTACTGAAATAAGCAGAAAGCCCTGAGATCAATTTTCCCAATCTAAGTCCATCCCTGTGTGTTTTAAGGCTGGATGAAGAAGGATGAGAGAAGGGAAATTTAACAGCAGTGTGCTTCCTAATGCAACTATACCACAGTATCACCAGGGACATGGTTCCTCTTCATCCTTGTTGATCTAATAAAATCCAGCACATTTACATAGCAAAGCTTTTTAGAGGAAATGATGTATTTTCCCAAAAAGTTTCTATTAATCGTGAGCACATATGTACTATTTTTTGAGTTTAGAAAACACATTTTTCATTAACATTAAAGCTAAATCTTATTTTACAGTAGACCAACGAGTCAGTATTCAGTGTTGGAAAACATAAGAAAGAAAAACAATTCAATTTGCTGTAGACAGGAGAGAAAAAAAGATGTGCTTCAAAGAAACACATCACAGCTTACATGTCCACTGTGCAATTTCTAGCTTTGAAAACTGTTTCCCTTTCATTGTATTTTAAAAATTTGTGGTATTTTTAGATCCATTCTGTCACACTCCAAGATCACGGTAAGAATCCTATCCTGGACACACACCAAAACATTGACCTACTTGGATTACATCGTCCACTTCAGCCCGAATAACTGGTCCCAGGATACCAAGATGTTCTGTATATTCATCTTCATCCTGAAGAGTCGAAAAGGTGCTGTCTGTATAGCTCTGGAAAATCACCTTACGTCTGCTGCCATCTTTACAGGTTTTGTCATGCCTCATTGTACTGAAAGGAAAACCCCAATTAAAATCCTACACAGTGAATCAGAAATAATAGCGTTGATGAAACCTGAGAACTCATACAGCAGAAACATTTTAGAATTCTGTGAATACAAACATTCGAATGGCATCAAACTGTGTCAGGGAAGGTTTAGCTTGGATATTAGGAAAAATTTCTTTACCAAAAGGGTTGCCCAGGGAAGTGGTGGAGTCTTGGTCCCTGGAAGTGTTTAGAAGATATGCAGATGTAGTTCTGAGGGACATGGTTTAGTGGTGAACCTGGCAGTGCTGGGTTAAAGGTTGGACTCAATGATCTTAAAGGTGTTTTCCAACCTTCTGTGAATCCACGAAATAAGTGTCAGATGATCCTGAAAATCATGGCTTGCAATGTTTAAGAAATTCTAGTTCTACGGTTGGATAAGAGATCCCTCAAACATTTGGTCAACTATCACTGAAAAAGCCTCCAACAAGTCTCTCAAAACCCATCTGAGCTCTATTTTCCATTGTTTTCTTAGCCTTAATAATCTGAATTGGAGTTTGTCTGAGTGTAGTGAGCCTATCACCTACATCCTACTGTCTCACAGATCTTTACATCTGATAATATCTGCATTTTGCATCCCAGAGCTGGTGTGATAAAATAAGCTTTTAGACATTCAAACTGTTGTTCTGATCCTAAACAGAAGCACTGAAATGCTATTATAATTCCTTACAAATCTTGCTTTATTATGAGTTCTGCAAAATCCAGAAATTTAATGTAAGTTACATAGGAGAGAGGCTGGGTTTTAGCTTCTCAATACACTGAGACAGGATACACCATGGGCTCTGTTAAATTCACTGGAACTATGCAGCTCACACCAGCTGAGGATGAACGTTTCTGGATAGACCTATATAGAGGTCTAAGCATAAAAGAATTCTTGATTTTGCAAGTGCCCAAAGATACTGTCTTGCTTCTGCAATTTTTGCAAGTGCCCTTTATGTGGACTGAGATGAGGCAGGAGTAAACCTGCAGAACACTGAAAACACTTTATTTTTATTTCCATCAAATTTAATGGAAATTCATTTTGAGCAATAATCTATGTTTGGAGATTCATTTTGCATAATGAAAAGTTTCTCGCTCTTGTTTTGGCTGCTTTTGATAAAAATCCAAAGTTGGGCAAGTTTTGGTTCAGCTTTTTGATGAAAAGTGACAAGGAATTCTATGCCTTGTTGGGTGGGCACTGATCCTAACTTGTACCAATTAAGAGAGTGAATTTTTAGTACAGCGTTTTTCTCAGTATATTCTCACATGTTCTTTGCTGTGGCACAGTATCCAGTCTTCCCTGTCAAAACCTAAGAAAATCCCTCAACATTAGGGTTTGATCTAGTCACCTTCTGATTTCTCTAAACAGCAGGAACAATAGTAATACTTTATGCTGCTTGGTTTTTACTCTTAATATAATGCAGTCACCAGTGTGGTTAAACACTTTGCAGCTTTCATATACTTTTGAATACTTGCAGCCTTGTGAAGTTGGAAAGTGCTGTTGTTCCATTTTCCAACAGAGAACTGAGACACCACAACCATTTCCTGCTAGTGCTAGAAACTGATTTCATCTGCCTATAAGCACATCCCATTCTAGACTCCATCAGTTAGTCCATTAAATTCCTAGAAAGACTGTACAGCACACTGTGCTGTATACAGGTACCAAGAACTGAAGCACAAAGTAAAACAAGTCATTCAAGTATACCAAAACAAGCTGCAAGATTCCCTCTTGACCTCTTACAGTGGGTTTTCTAACTGATGTATTAAAGACTGGTTCGAGTGAGGCTACAAAAGGGGGTTAAGAAAAAAAGAAAAGCATTCTTAGCTGTGTTGTCCTTGATTATAGTAATCTCACTCTGACATTCCTAAGGAGTCTCTTGTGGAAAATTCTCATGGTTCTGCTACTGAAATGTCAGAAATCAGATGGCACTTTACAGTTGCTTGTAAGTTTATCAGCATGCAAATCAACATTCTGCAAGGAGATTTTAGGAGGGTGTGCCAAAAGAAATAAAATTATTTAGGCAAACCTTTTCTTATATCCTGCATAGTTCCAGCAGACCTCTTTAGCTGCGATGTAATATCTCCTCTCATTGCCTCTGCTGCGCAGGTAGTGCTCAGCAATGCCATCAGGATTCCGCTGTGTGCTGATGTTCACCTTGGGGTCTGTCAGGTAGGGGTCATCGAAGCTCACATACTGGTACTCGTATTCCCCACCCGAGCTCTCGTCACTGTAGGATTCTCCTATCACATATTCATAGTCTCCATCTGCTCGGGGAAGCCCGATTGTGATGGATGGCCTAAACTGTCGCGGGGTGAGGGTGTCATTCAGTGACTCTCCGTGCCAGGCTCTGCTCACATCCACACTCAGGCTGACCTCACTGGCTGCCTTGGTGGCATCTGTGCAACACGGCCCTGCTGTGTGGTTGGTCCCACCTGGAAACAACGCACGGCCAAATCCTGCCATGGAACTGCTGGGCTTTTTGAGGTTTCTACTCCTGGGGCTCAGCAAGTAGGTAATTTTGGTATCTTCCTTCTTTCTTCTTCGGATCTTGATGAAGGTTCCAGATGAAGTCAAGGTGTCATTGTTGTTTCCCTCCTTTCCTTTCTGAATTGGGTGCATGTGGTTGCCTTTCTGGTTTTCCACCATTATATGTGAGAACCCTTGATACTTCTTCATAGCCTCCTTATTTATGGATGCTGTATTGTTTCTGCCATGATGATTTAACTTCCCACCAGCAGATTTATCTAAGCTCGCCTCTATCCCCGGATTCATCTTTGCAGACACCAAATTCCATTCCTCACTAGTCATTTTAGATGAATATTTCCCAGCCCTGGGCAATGATGCTTCTATTAAGTTCTTCACTACAGCAGGGCTGGAATTAGGGCTTGTATTGTCTACCATATATTCTAAAGAAAAAACATCTGTTGGTTTATCTTTGGATATCCTGGGTTCAGAAAGGCTGGATGTATTAGACCTATTTCCTACTATGAGGTCCAAATCCAGTGTCAAGTTAGCTGTGTGCATGACATTTTCCATCTTCTTTCCCTCCTCTTTTAGATCATCATCATCATCATATTCATTTGGTAGTTGGCTAGTTCCTGCCATGGCTTCATTGGATGTGTCTTCTGTATGATGCACAGGCTGAGGTGCACCAGTCTTGTCAGAAAATGAGACATTTTTATTTTGGACATGATTTAGAAGGGCATTCATCTTTTGGACAGAGTAAAACTTAATGGCCAGTGAGCTTCGCCTTTTTCTTTTTTTGTTAGTGGTATAATTTCCTCCTCCTGTACTTTGCTCTTGATGTTTTTCTAGAAAAGATTTACTGTCCTTTCCATCAGCTGGAAGTTCTTCTGCAACGTTCACTGGATCTTCCCCATCGCTCAGCAAGAGTTCACCTGCAGACATGTTACTGTGAGTTATTTCATAGTTGCTTTGGCTTCTGTTTTCAAATACCAAGTCAGCTTCTTCATCACGTGTTGCAGCTAAAAATAAATCCTCTTCTGCTGTGATTAATGTATGGTTTGACTGGAATGTTTCAGCCTTGACTGGGGGAAGAGGAGTGATATGAGTTTCTGAAAACTTAGAGTTGTTTGCTGTTCCACTATTATTTACAGGTGTCAGACCTGAGCCAGCTGCCTCCTCAGAACTCATGGTATCAGTGTCTTCATGCTGCTCCCAGGCCAGTGCTGTAAGATTTTGTTTTTCTTCATCACCTGCTGCCTTTCTTAAGCCTCTAATGGAGTAAAAAGAAGCCAGGTAATCCTGATAATCCAATTCCTCCTTGTTCTCCTCATTTCCTTGCAAATCTTCCTCAGCTGAGGTGGGAACAGCCTTTCTTTCAGTCTTGACAGGAGTTAAATCCACAACATCAAATGTTTCATCTTCCTCATAGTCGCATTTAGCATCCCTGAATCTCAGCCTCATTCCATAACTCCTTCCCGGGGTGCCCCAGGATGCCAAAAGCCAAGTACCTGCAAGTGAAACAAAAGTTTTATGAGAGTGGACATTGTCTATCATGTATGTGGCCAAGGCAAATAGTTGGGGCTGCTTCCACAGCACCCGCTATAGCAGACTGTTTATCTTTATATGGGATACTCATGAGCTCTCATTGCAATGAAAAATAATAATTAATTGTAGACAAATAAGAGTACAGTAATTTCACGAATATAAGCCGCACCTTTTTCATTGAAGAATCCAGCCTACCCCAGTGGCGCGGCTTATCTATGGACAAATCCCAGTGAAACACCAACCCGGAAGTGAGAGCTGGCCAAGCAGAGTGGCAAGTGGGCGGGCTGGCCCCTGTGCTGCCGGCAGCCAGCGGCAACGTGGGACCGCTGGGAACGGGGTGCCGCTGGGAAGCCAGGCTGTGTGGGGCCGGACCGGAGCACCCTGCCCCTTCTGCCGTGCAGAGTTTAAAAAAAAAAAAAAAAAAAAAGTGCGGCTTATATTCGGGTGCGGCTTATATATGGACAAATCCCGTGGCCTTCCCAGCTACCCGGAAGTGTGGCTTATATTCAGGTGCGGCTTATAAGCGTGAAATTACTGTAATATAAATACATCTAGGAGATGGAACTCTTCTCCATAGATTAGGGTGTAACTAGAACCTGAATCCAAAAATAACCCATGAAAGATATGGATATGAAAAAGAGAGAAACAAATTAAACAATTCTATGTTTAGATGGGGATCTAAGTGAGACCTCTCAAGATAAAGTTTCAGTTTTATCCTGTCCTTACTGGTGCATGCACTTCTACATAGGTAGAACATTCTGAGCAAAGCAAATACATTCTGAGGCAATTTTGGCAAACACCTGACAAACACAGTATTTCAAAAGCTTTTGAATGAATAATATATGACCTTTAATAAGTGTAATAAAAATAAAGAAATTTGAATTTCCAATCTGACACAAGCTATTAAGTTGCCAATCTGAGGCACCTCAGATTAATTTAAAGGTTTTAATAATTCTTCCAAAACCTAGTCACAACGTAAGTTCTCTATTGGAAACTAGGCTCTTCAGAGAAGAAAATAGAATCTGTTTCCCTAAACAATATCAAATCAAGTTCTTTGTGTGTTACACCTTGCTTTTGGAACTCTGAAATGACAGACAGAATTAACATCCTGAGAACCAGGGTTTTTTTATTAAAAAGGTGACATACAATTCTTCCTGTATTGATCAGCTTGAAGAAACCTACACAGCTTTCCTGATTTCTAACAACAGCAAATTCATCCAAGAAAATATGCTCTAGATGGAAAGAATAGATTGCAAACCAAAATCAAGCAAAAATACAGCTTTATTACTGGGAGGTTTACATCAAATCTGAAAGAGTTTTAACGATTCTCTAGTCTTGAGCAGTACAAGCCACTTATATATTTTAAGTTATAAGGTCTTGATGCTGTGCAACACATGAAATACATTTTTTTTAAAAAAAGAGATATGTTTAATGGGATAAGGATACTTAAACTTTGAGGGATTTTAGAATGATAACTCAAAGTGCACAGACTCCAATGACAAAGAATCTGTCCTTTTGGAAGTAATGCCTTAAATGTAGACTACATAGGTTCTGATGTCCCTTCTTCCAAGTCATGGTGTTAATTCTAGTAAGACATTGAGATACATCCCACAGACCAGTGACCCCTTTCAGGCAGGCAGACAGGCAGACTTTACTGCTGCTGAATGACTACAAGCTTAAGGTCAGGTGTGGCCATTTTACCCAGAAATGACCAGCAGAATTTGACAGTTTCAGCCCATTCTAGACTGCTCAAGATAGACAAAATTGTGGCAAACCAGGAAATCATACAATGGCATTGATATTGGTTTCCAAGAAGAATCTTGCCTTAAAATTATGATTACTAACCCCAGCATTAATTGTGAAGTGAAAAAAAAAATAATTTACAAGATGACCAACAAAAAGAGCATACAGTTACGCTGTTAGTATAGCCAGCAAGACTCCATGCATATCACTTGCACTGGGGAATGACTGAACGTTTTCTAGGGCCATATTTATTAGAAGAGTTTTCTTTCCTATTTAGTTAAGTACTTATGGACTGGAGATTAAAAAAAAATCTTAGAAGAGCTGTCAAACACTACAGTTTCACCACTTACCAGCATTGTCCATTTCCACTGTGACCGATTCTCCGCTCATTGGGAAAAGGCTCAATGTATCCTCATATTTCCCTTGATACAGAAAAGAGTGTCCAGCAAGGCGAACAGAGACAATCTCATCATGAGTACCAACACTGGAAAAGTGCCACTGAACCACAGTATCTCGGCAAAATCCAAGGATTTCACTACTGTCAGATACATAGCCATTTATTGCTAAAAGGAAAGCAAAGTGGTTTCAGTATTTTCGCTTTAAAACTTCCTGTTCTTTGATGTCAGTCCACTGGACTCATGTTTCCACTGGAAAGAGACTGCCACAGGGCTGAAACCATGGTATTTTTGATCTCTGAAGTGTTATCTCTAAGGCAGCAAAATTTAGTTAACCCCTGTCTTTGCTTCCGGGTCCAGAGCCAGCCTAGCTACTAGTGGCAAGGTGTGGGTAGACCTCTTCTCCCTGGCAGCCAGCAATAAAACAAGGGGAAATGGCCTCAGGTTGCACCAGGGGAGGTTCAGATTGGTTATTAGGAAAAATTTCTTCAGTAAGTGTTTAACCATTGGAACAGACTCCCAAAGGAAGCATCAGAGTCATCATCTCTGTAAGTGTTTAAAAAACAAGTGAATGCAGCACTCTGCAATATATTTTAGTGGGCATGCTGGTATTAGGTCAGAGGTTGGACTTGATCTTGCAGGTCTTTTCCAACCTATGATATTTCCTGTTTTCTAGTCCAGTGCCACCTAGCACGGTTAGAAGTTCACTGACTCTCTGGAGGACTCCCTGATCACAGGGCTGAGAACAAGCAATCACTGAGTGCTCGGGTTCATATAAGCTTTCCTATTATTCATCCCACTCACTGTGCATTATGTTTGAGTTATAGAACTTGGGATCATCCCTTTTAACAGTTGCTGGGTTGCTGCAGTACTCCTTGATGTTATCCTCTAGGTACCAGCTCTTATTTTCATCAAACACAGCAAACACTGCCTGCTGCTCATCGTCTGCCTTTTTCTGAAAGACAACACAGCAGTTACATTTTATCAGAAGACACATGTATAAAATCTCTTTCTCACTACATAAGCAACATAAGCTTCACCAGAATCCTGGTAAGTATGATCCAAAGGGAAAGGAGTAGAGGCTCCAGACTTCAATCCTACCAATGCAACCAATCTGTGGTAGAACAAGCCTCTAGCAGTGCTAATACACAGGTTTATGACTGGGCTCTCTGTAACAGAACCAGACTTCTGGTTTGACTTGACAAAGTTTCTGACATTTTTTCTCTCAAGTGATGCTTAAGTCTTTGCCAAGAAGATTTCAATAACTGGTAAAGGAAAGCCCTCTCCCAGAACTCTCCCATGATATTTTGGTTATTCTAGATTCATTGTGCCTGAGATTGTCAGATTCTGCGGAGTTGTCTCTGTTACAGAGACAAGGTCACAAGGTCAGGTCTGAATATCTTCAGAGTACAAAAATATAATAGCAGCAGGAAAATTTATTATCAAGTCTAGAAATAGACTTCCAAGTCAGGCTGACCTTTTGTTGACCTTTCTTAGCTGTTGCTAAGAAACACAGAACATAATTCCTTTACTGCTGTGGACATGTAGAGGACCATTTTGTCAGGAGCCTATTGGTTTAACTGCTCTCTACAGAACAGTTCTCAAAGGGAAGTAAAACTAAATTCTGTGTAGACCAAATAATATTATTTGAGTAAAATCTGCCCAAACAAGTTACCTGCACACCCTTTTGCGTCAGTGCTTCACTTTTACAGATCAGAAGTGGGCCGATCAGTCCAGAGGCTATATCTCTCTCAATATCTACAGCACTGTGATACAGCCTTGTAATACATTGTGCATCCTGTGCAGTGGGTTGGTCTGTTTTAGCAATTTTCCACTCATACGTGTATGTCTTTCCTGGTTCAACTCCTCTACTCTGGGTGTCATTGCCTAAGGAAAAACAAGAACAGTAATGATACAAACTCAGAGCCAGATCTTAATATCAAGCTGCACCTTCTAATGACACTAGTGCATATTGACCATTAAAAGCTACTTTGAGATAACTGAACTTTTGTCTCTTTAAAATCACAAACAAGAACAGAAAACTAAGACAACAAAGAGAGGGTATTTGTCTCTGCTTTGCAGAAAACACCGTGGTTTCTCTATAAGGCAACACAACAGGTTAGCAGAGGCAGAGCACAGAACTGAGTTCTCCCAGTCATGCACATTCACAGCACCTCCTTCAGAGCAACAAAACCATTCATAACAGTTAGGGACATGAAAAATATATTTCAAAAATTGTTTACTTGTGGGGTCCAGAGGATAATCAGCTCCTTCTGCATTCTTTGCAAGTGTCACTCCATGGAAATAAATGCTGTAGGGTCGACTGGCCTTATTTTTGAATACAATCTACATTAAAAGGCAAGTGAAAAAACAATTAGGATTCAACACATCCTTGTCTGAATACGTAATGAAATTACCACTACAGTAGAATTTGTCTGGGTTTAGCCCAGAAAGTGCCAGAAAAAGGCAAAAGGGTGTCTTAAATATTGTTTGATATATAAACCCAAAGAATAAATGCTGTTACCACTCTGCTGGACTTTGCAGACCCCACTGAGTGAAGTTCAGCTGCTTACAGCTGAGATCTAAAAAGAACACTTGTTCTTCCAGCTAACTAGGCACGCACTATCTCTGGAAATATGAAGTTACTGACTGAAGTTCTTAAAAACCTTTAATATGGGAGAAAAAAGAAAATTAAAACCAAAGCTTGTCCCAGATTCTAAGACCCAGAGGGGATACGTAAGGAAAAGACAAAATTTCCTGCCTATTCTTGACAAAATCAGGATTTAAATAAAAAAGAAAAATAAAAAGAAAAAGAGAGCGAGAGAGAGAAAAGAAAAAAAGGAACATGCTAAGCTGAAATTTAGAGCCACAGAGTCATGGTGGAAATTATAGAAGTTCAAGGTCACGCAACTTTGAGATGCATCATTAAATGTCAAGAGAAAGACAAGTGGATGTTGCAGCAGCAGAAGCTTGTAATGTAAATGTTTTGTAGTTTCATGGTATAACCTCATGAAATACCTAAATATATACCTCATGAATATACCCTAATGAAATTTGATTATGGAAACTGAGTACTTTTGTCTAAAACAGCCAGAAAAATACATCAGCATAAGAAACAAGAGGCTCATGAAGCTCAGCCTCACATACAAATCCCCTCAGAAGTCCACTCAGGTGTAGGGTTTTTTCCCATTTTGGACCAGTGTCAACATATATTTTACAGAGTGCGACTGAAGCATGTTTATATTGTAAAATAAAGCACAATCGTGGAAACCATAGAAGAAACATTGAAAAATGCAAGCTAAACACTGTTACTTGTGATGATACCTTTTAACAGGGCCACTGTTTAGAATATTAGCTATATTATTTGAAAGACAACATAAATCAAACTAGTTCCTTTGTATCTCTGCCTCAATGAAAAACATGCTATAGTATTATTAATCTCTGTATTTATGTTACTTACTTTGACTTCATCATTGATTTGAGCTCTGATAATAGGGCCCAAGATTCCAGTTTCCTTGGGACGAGGACTTTCTAGACGTTTAGTGAAGCTGTCATCAGTATATTGCCTAAAAATAGCCTTTTTATACCTTTTGCCTATGAGATTGGAGAAGCTGTCCAAGTGTTGTGATTTATAGTGTCTTCAAAATAAAGGAAAAGAAAAATGATCAACAAAATTTGAATTAGTAATATCTATTAAAATACAAAATTAGTATTCAAGCAATTGGTAGAACTCTTACTTCTTGAAAAAAAATCCAAACCCTAAACTAACCTAATGCTTTTCACATCCAATTCTAATCTAAATTAGGTAAGAAGAATCTTGGATGATTACTTGTGCTTTGGTATTACATATGACCAATTAATATCAGAGTTTATATTTAATTTAACAGTATACGTATAAGTAAGAAACAAACTGAAGCAGCAGGTACACTTTCAAGGTAAGATAGAAATCACTGTTCTCCTTTTTCAAAGGCCTAATTGAGCATAGAGAAAAAACAAACAATTTGCTCACAGTAGCAAAGATTCCAGGAGAAATAGGACCACAATCCCAGTCAGGCACCATACAGTAAAGAGTGTTATACTGAGGTTTCAAACTTTAAAATTGTTAATGGTGAGAGAAAAACTAGAATGAACACTTGGAATTTATACGGAGCAACATGCTTGTTGTCACTCACACTTCAAAAAAAGGTTACTGAAAAGTCATAAACTCTGCAGTTTTGAACAAAGCAGGAAAAATCAGAGCACTGAGGTGATTAAGGAAGGCAGTGTGACTGGCAGGAAAGATACAAAAGTTTGTTCTATGCAGCTCAAGAGGACATAAGGGAAGCAGATTATGCCAAAGCAGAATGAGCTGTGCAAACACTGTGTTTCTAAGGAGGTATTTGAAACTATAACCCTTACAGAATAAGGAATTTGTTTTAGTTCTGCTTAAATCCTTAAAGATTCTTATGAATATCAGCTTATAAAGGCTCGTAAAGGCACAAATAGCACTGAGGAATTGACAGATTGCAAGTTTTATCCCATAGTGCATTGATACTACTGTGTACCATGACATCATGCATGTTACAGAATTCCTTCTATTTGTCTTGAAAAAGTAGCCCAATATGCTTACTTGTTATGACTTGTACTCCATCTACATTGATACCACGCAGAAGTCATTTATAGAGAGCTCATTCTCCTGCTTCCTAAACATTTTATTGTACAGAATTTTTAAAAACTTTTAATCTCCAGAAATATTCCCTCCCTCCCTTTTTCTTCCTCTTAAGGATTGTTTATTTCAGCAGAATTGATGCTGAAAAATATTTCAGAAAATAAGCTTCTATGCTACTTTGGACAATTCCTAAGTCATCTTGTTATTCTGGACTCCCTGTGAGAGGCAAAAAAAGGTGCCCCCTGTTGGGCTTCTCAGCAAAGAAATCACTGACAAAGGTGAGAGTCTAGTGAAGGGCCAACATGGTGATCAGGGAGCCAAAGCACTTGGCACAGAAGCAAAATTTCAGTTTCCTCAGTCCTACAAAGACATAACTAAGGGAGCGTCTTATCTTTAACCTCAACTACCGAACTGACATTATAGAGAAAGCAGGAACACATGCTTCTCAGAGCTGTATGGTGAAGAGGTGAGACACAATGGACACAAGGTGCAACATGAGAAAGAATGTTTAGATATAAGAATAAACTTTTTCACTGTGAAGTTGCAAAGATGCCAAGAGAAACTGAGCGTTCCCTGTACTTGGAAACAATAAAGATGCAACTGCATAAGGTCTCGTACAACTGGATCCAGCTTTGCTGTTGGATACCAAGAGGTTCTTTCCAACCACAATTATCCTGTGATTTCATGTCAACATTCCCTATTATACTGACTAAGTATTATTTTACCTATCAAGGGTATCTGGAATACTTGGGGCATAATCCCAGGTAACTTCTTCTGCAGCAATGTAATAGACCCAGTTTTTGACCACACGACGTTCTCTGTAGGAGAGACGACTCTTCTTCACCTCTTTGTCCCCACAGTCCCTTACAGTGAGGTAACCGTGCATTCCAGCTAGTTGAGAGGAAACAGGACCACAGTGATTTCCCATCTGAGGAATTCTTACCACTTCAGCTGGTTTTTGCCCACAAAAGATATCTCCAGCTCTTATAGCAGAGATAATGTTCTTATTCTTTAAAACAGAAATCTGATCATTGTTGAAAGATATCACTTTCAAATGATGAACAGAAAATGTTTTCATCACAATCAAGTACCCTTAGCTGAAAGTACTCCACTTCTCAGGGAACAGGTGTTTTCTTACTAATTTTATAGTGGTGCTTATCTGAACAGTTCACACAGACTTAGATGGTGGAGTACTGAATCACTGTTGCTCTGTGATATGGACACTGCAGTAAAGCTGCATCTTTCAGTTTACCACGTACTTCCAACAGAATGCCCTGTTCCTGGTCAGTTTCTTAGTGAAATGACAAAACCACCTGAAGAAGATTAACTGTACTGTTGCAAAACAGTAGAAGCCATTTGGGAGGGAAGGACAGCTTTATAACTAGATGTTTCCTTGCCTTGCAGGTGCTTTGGGACAAGAGAAGATATGAGCCACCTTCCTTCCTCAGTCACTGTCATGTTTACGGTGGTTGCAGCTCCTCCCACCAAGTTAACAGCAGAAACTCGGCGATGTTTTTGCTCCATGGACTGGCCATTGATATGAATGGAGAAGATTTCTGGCTTAGAACTCATTCCTATCAAGTGCAAGCTAATGTTGTCATACGCACAAGCTTCTAAATCTGAAAGAGACATGAGATTAGGGTTCAGAATAAAGGTGAAGCATGCACATTCCCCATGCACCCTAGGTTTGAAGTGAATCTTCACTGAAAACATTAAAAAAATTGCTATGATTGATGTTTGCAACAAGAGGAAGTTTCAGAAGAGTGTAAATGGAACAGATACCAACATCCTGCAGGTCACTGGAAGACAGGTGTTTAAGTCCTACCTGCAAGTGACAAACGAGCTGGCGGAAAAAGGAAAAACATCTTCTTTTGGAAAGCTGACCTATCCTTGCTTGGGGAGTGAGGGGAAAGCAGGACAGGACAGACAAAGAACAAAGGAAGAATCTAAGCTAAAAATTGTTGTGGTACCTAGTGACAGTAACTACCCTGTCCAATATCTCCTTTAAAAAATCCCCACTTAAGACAGCCTTTTGTATTCACACAATGGATGGGAGAGAGATATCAAAGTTTTTTTCTGGAAGTTTTTTCTTAGGAGAACAACAGAAAAGCACTAGCAACACAATAGCTCCCTAACCATCTTCCTAGTCTTCTCCCTTAAATGAGCCTTTTAATGATAACTGACTTTCCACTTTCAGGAAGTTCTGCACCAAGGATGTTCTATACCCTGTAGAACCAACAATTCACTTAATCAAATCACTCTCTCACCATCAGCTTGTTAAAAAAACCAAGGAGCTTATTAAATATTTTTTAAAGCTAGTAATCCTTTACTTCAAGAAGAAGAATTCTTAGAAGTAACCTCATTGTTCCTATCAGTAATATGGCATGACTTCCTTTCAGCAGCACAGTTTTTCTTCCAGAATTTAGATGCTCACTGACTCATTCTCAAAAAGGCTGTATCCCATATCTCCACATTCCCATTCCTGTGCATGAAAAGCAACTCAAGGTAATATTCAGTATTCATAAATGTTAGTTCCATTTCACATAAATCTGAACAGTACCTGGTAATGTTCCATCAGAATAGCCATTAATTGTATACTTGACTGATGGTGATCTTTGCCAACTCTTGTTTTCATCAAACACACCAAACATCAGTACATATTCCCTGTCAAAATGTTTCTGTGACCCGTCCTCATGTAGACTTCCTGTGAAGGAGAAACAACAGGTCTTAATTTGAAGCAGAAATAATGAAGATTTCACATGCAGTTGTTAATGCATATTTAATGAACTTGCTTTACCTGTTAGCATGTACTGGCTGAGCTTGATCAAAATAAGGCCTTAAGAATGCTCATAATGTGATGTAATTTCTGAAAGTACTTTTGGATTGAGTAACCACAAAATCAAAAGTCTAAAGTATTCCAGAGAAGATAAACATCATGCAGTGAATTGTCTCAGACAATTTCTGGCAATGTGTTGCAGAGATCACCTTAATGGAAGGGAGTTTCAAACACCTTCATTCACAACCAGGTGCTGCCCTCGCTTATCAGACTGTGAGGCACGGAGAAGAGCGATGGCAGAGTCACCAGCAGTGTGAACAGCACCTTTTCAAGCACTGAGGTCATCAGGACCTTTAAAAAGCTTAAAACCAACCACTCAGCAAACAATATTTCCAAACAATAGACTTCAATAGACACTGCTGTGCTGGATCAGTTACAAGAAACTATCTTGGTTGATTTTGTGATACAGATGCAATTTCTGTCAAGAAGTAGAATTCATTCTGGACATGCCATACAGAACTGATGTGATTTTTACTGATTCTTTCTGTAGATTGCTCACATCAAAAACTTTCACTTGCTACTTTCAAAACATAATCTGG
Organism: Sialia sialis; assembly: GCA_009812075.1. NCBI lineage: Eukaryota > Metazoa > Chordata > Aves > Passeriformes > Turdidae > Sialia > Sialia sialis. The sequence goes on along the minus strand of VRYO01001681.1, from coordinate 3,568,732 downwards.
TCCCTCTGGATTGCAAGAATTAAAAATTTGCAAACTTGTTGATTATTCTACCTAGAAAAAGAGGCAGTAGAAGAAATTATCTTTAGTCTAGTATTTTATTTATGAGAAGCTACAAAGTTCTGTTTTTCTTCACAACAGAGGAATTTATCTACTTGCCTTGCAAAGAACATTCAGGCAGTGCTTTAACTCAAAAGTCCACTTTTTATAATCTTACCACCGCTTAAATGTGTCAGACCATGGGGAGTTGACCCCAACCAGCAGCCAAACACTCACTCCAATGCCTCCTTATCCCCAACAGGACAGGAGAGAGAACAGGAAGAACAAAAATGAGAAAACTCACGGGTCAATAAAGGTGGTTCAAAGGTGAAGGAAAGAGGGGAAAACAACAAGCAACACAGCAGAAATCACTCATCATCTCCCACAAGCTGACTGATGCCCAGCCAGTCTCTCAAAAACAGTAACCTTGGAAGTCAACACCCCTCGTTCTCCCCACACTGTTACTTCCTTCTCTGCCTCCAGTTTTCATTGTAGAACCATGTTAATGGTAGAAAATAACCCTTTGGCCAATTTGTTTCATCTGTCCCCTCCCAACCTCTTGTCCGCTCCCAGCCCACTGTTTGACACTGTGCAAGCACTGTTCAGCAACAGCTCAAACATGGGTGGGTGTATTATCAATGCTAATAAGCCACAAATCCAAAGCACAGCAACATATGAGCTGCTGTGAAGAAACAAAACTCCATGCCAGACAGACTAAATACACAGGCACATTGCACATCTACCAGACACAGTGCCCCGTCAAAAAACTGTTCAGAAATCTTAAAAATATACATAGTGAGCTGTTTGCCTTTGTTCTAGTCTGAAAGATACACTCAAATTTTCTTAAAGGTAGTGGTCACACCAGTCCATCTCAAGTTAATATCCTACTCAAGTCCAGATGCTTGAATTTGAGAAGCCTGAGAAGGAAGTAGTTTCAAAGTATTTGCCCAGATTATCTCAACCAAGTATGCCATATAATATGCATATACACAGAAACTGAGAGAAAAAAAAAAACAACAAAAAGTTAGGAAAATAACAAGTCCTAGACAATACTAAAAGCACCAATCATCAGAGAAAAATCAGGAGGAACATAATTAATACAAATACTACTCCTTTGAGATTATAAGAGTAGATGTGTTCTGCATTAAAATGGGGATCTATGGGTGAGGAAATGTGCTTGTGCAACCCACACTAAACCAGTGTTCTGTTTACTTTCAGGGAAGCTTTGAGGTCCAAGTCCATGCAGTGTGCAGCCTACACAAAATTTTTGACTCAAACTAAATCAAGGTAAATAACTCACAGCACATCCACCACAAGAAGGATATATAATTGGGAAAAACCTTGGATTTAAGGGACCAGTAAGTGGTTTAAGTACTTTACACAATGGCACGTTGTTTCAATTGTCCCTCAAACCAGGGATATGTATCTAGAAGCTATTTACAAGTGCTATGAACACCACTCCTTATTCGTGGAGATGGAATTCAATGGCTCAGACTACTGAAATCTGAACTGCATGCAAAAACAATTTTAAGACTTATAAACTGTTCAAATTTGGCCATATCTTCAGATGACTAGCAAAAGACACACTGCGCTGCAATTTTAAACCCTTGTTACAAAAGAGAGAGTGTTCCAGTTTTTTGCTCAAGACAGCCTGTAAAAGACATTGGGTAAAACAATTATTTCCTGCCTTATTCTCTGAAATGGCTAAACCATTTTGAATGAAGTTTTAAAAAACATTTATTCTAAGACGGAAAATTAGAGGTCATATATTTAGCAGTCAAGCAACTGAAAATACAACCAGTATGGACATATGTATCTATTTATTAATGTTTTCTGCCCATCCTATAATTACAGGATGGAACTGCATGAAAGCTGGCATTTAAAAACTTTAACATCTAAAAGAATGATGTTTAACAAAACAAACATTTTTGTTTATTGCATGTAAAGATGCAAAAAAGAAAATAATATATCGTCTCTCATTATTATCATCTTTGTTAAGAAATGAAAATGTATTACCTTATAGTAGTCTTACAGCATTTCATTACCTTTCTTACAGATCAGCAATGCTCCAATCAGACCAGAGTTAAAATCCATCGCCATGCTCTCATGAGAATAGTAAGCATAAGTAAGACAAGGAAGGTCAGCTTCTCTTGGACCAACTTCTTCTGCCACATCCCACACATATGTGTAGAGCTGGCCTGGAAGTACAGCATCATCTCGTTTTTCTGCAGGTGATGTTCTGTCATCATATAGAGAGCCTGCCAAGAAGAGAGTGAATAGGGAGGCATGAAGAAAAAGAGCAACTAAAATGCCTGGAATATCTTCCTACAATCTGTTTCAAAAGTTTAGTTTGATCTTACGTATATGATACTTCAGTTTCAAAGAGATATCTCATGATTCCACTCACATGTTGTTGGAGAGTGGCTGTTCCACCATCATCCTGTTTCTTTCAGATTAAAGACTTCCTAGAAGTATCACCAGTGCCAAAAAAGGTTGGCCTCTTCATCAGTCTGACTAGGGTTAGGATGGGATGAAGCCTCAGCCTCTGCTCACTGATGCTCTGCAGAGAGATGCTGCCCACTCTGTCACCTTTCTAACTGTATCTCCTAAAGCCACTGCATGGGCTGCACTGCCTTGCTGCCATAGGCCTTTTGTACACTGCACATACTGAACAGTAATGGCTCATGTCTGTGCCTGCCATATCCAAAAGATCTGTAATATGACAAAGGGGAGACAGGGAATCGAAATCTGAAGTGCAAAAGGCACATTAATCAATAAAACAGTCAAACAGGATTGCTCATCACTTCCAATGAGATGTTCTGTTCAACTCCATGAGATGTAGTTGCAAAACTCTTTTTGCACCCACACAACAAACAAAGCCTTGCGTGAATTTATTTTTAAACTGCGTGACAGAGCTCTGGCTCAGCACCTAGAGCAGGCCGAGCCAAGAAACATGAGCAACCAAACGCACTTTGGGCTGGTGCAGACATTTTACTGTCCATTTGGTCATAGTTTATCATCTCTTTTTGCTGGTCTCATGAGGATACGGAGCAAAGCACCGCAAATGCTATCAACAGCATGTCAGGAAACTCTGCTCGTAACACTCATATTCCTAGTGTTACATTAATAAACAAGAAATGAGCTAACAATGGACATTAAGTTGCAATACAGGATCAACAGATATTTGTGTTACACATAGCTTCAAACATTGATCTTGACCCCTCTCAACCTTTCATGCAATAGTTTCCAAGTAAATGGGCAAAACATGTAGTTTTTACAGTACTTACCTTCTTCATTTTTGCTGTAAACGAGGCCCTGAGGATGAATACTAACTGGCTTGTCAGCCATATTTTTAAGGTGAACCACTAAAGTATCTCCCACTTCAGCACGTAGGGTTGGTCCCAGAAGTCCTGTAGTTATTCAAGATAAAGAAAGAGGAAAATATTAATAAAACAGTATGTTCAGTGAAACACAGAATTCTCTCCCCCTTTAGAAAATATTAGCTCTCAAAGTACAAGTTCTAAAATTAATGCAAAGAATGTAATAACACTGCAATGAAGATTTATCCATAAAAAGGCATACGGGTACTTAAAGCCTGTAGTGCATATTCTGAAATGTTACAAATTATGTATCTGGCAACTAGCACTTAAAAATCACAGGAAAATAGTAGATTTAGGTGAAAAAATGTTATTTATAGATACAGAAACTTTATAAAAAGATTCATCTTGAGGTTCATTGAAAATTTCTAGGCATCTTTAATACAGAATTTAATGAAATAGTTTTAGAAGATAAACAATTTTTGGTTTAAGAGTTTAGAGAAAGGCACTCAAAGACATTAGTTTAAGTAGCACTCTGAATGCCAGAAGTCACAGAACAAAGAGATCTTTCAATTCCCAAATGTTATCCAAGTAAATAATCAGTTCCACACTGCAAATTTCTTGAGGCATTTCCTGCAAAAGATTTCAAGAGCTAGTATCCCTACTCTCCATGTTGCAAAATTAAGCAATTTAAAAAGCTGCTAAGACAGCTTTTGGCTTATTAGTCTTTTTTCTGTAAATTATTTTGTGTATATTTCAGCCCTTAGGCTCCTTCACAAGGAATTCATAGTGTCATTGCTGTGGCTGTTACCATGCATGTGGTAAATTTCATCAGATGCTGAAAACCAAGGGAACAACTTGGTGTGGTGCAACTGATTTGCAGACAGCCACATCCTCTGAAAGCCCAACCTCTCTACGGCCTTTGGAAGCCTAGTTCCTGCACTGTAGAGACCTCAAAATGGACACAAAAATACAAGCTTGCTTAGGTTGTCACTGGCTTTAAAACAAGAAACAAATAAAAATACTCAGAACATTTCATTCCTGTTTACCTGAAAAGGTATTTGATGTTTTTTCTTTTTTAAAATCCACTTCATATTCTCTGTAAGAAATTTTCTTAAATACAGGATCTGAATGTTCCAATCTGAAACCAAAAGTTACAAAAAATACTGAAAAGGACAAAGGTTCTCAGGGGTGCCATTGCTGTTTAATGGATATCTCAAAAAATGAATCTTGGAAATATATTTAATCACTTGCGCATTTTGCTGAAGGCAAAGCACACAGTCCAACTCTTTGTACTGTATTCCCTTTCCCCTTTTACTCTATTGAATTTATGATATTCCTGAACCAGATCATTTCATATGGGACATCCAACATCCATACCTAGAACAGTTCACCACTGATTTTACTGGTGGTTTTTACAGGTTTTTTTGATTCTGGGGCAAAGATGCCTTTGTTTTGTCCAAGACACACAGGAAGATGTCTCAACCATACCTCACCTAGAAAGCATCTGACAAAACACAGTGAAAGAAACCTGAATTTCTGTTTAGTTAGCCCTATGCTTGAACTTTAATACCCACTAGAAGGGTTTTACAACAGTGTTAACAGCAAGCTCCTGTCACAGGAAGGACTCCGGAGACAAGCACAAAGCTGTTCTCTGACAACAACTAAGGATTTCACAGCAAGTTAGAAAATGAGAAACACTGCAAGTGCCCTTAGTCTTGTTACATAAACAATTTGGGACCCAGGAGACCACACAATGTTTTTTTAGAAAATATTTAGGCAAGCAGAAGGAAACCAGCACATGACACTTCTGCAATGGAAATAATGATGAGAAGAAGGTTGAAAGGATAACAGCCCTTCACATTTATTGGCTGATTTACTATAGTACGTATGATGACTGAATCCAACAGTAATTCCACTTGTTTTGTTTGTAATGCCCTTTCAGGCACATTTGACAGTGAGGAGCTGATAGGCTGCTCAAGCATGGGGAGGCTGAGCACAGAGAACAGAGAGAGAACCCACTTCAATGACATCCAGAGTCCATAAGGGGGAGATGTCTTTTGGAAGAGATCTCTTGTAAATTCCTCTGCAACCCTCTCTCACCACAGCAGGGTTAGGCAGAAGAAATTGGTGTTTCAATTAATTTCCGTCTCCTTAAAGTCATTAATAAAATTTTGTTTAACTCTTTAAGGGGAAGGATGCTTTCCATAACCTTCATTGACAAGAGCTGTCCTAATGTGGCAATGTTAAAGAGAATATGCATGTAAGACTGTACGGTAGAAGAGGAAATTTATCAGTGCCAGTTGTATAGTGAGGAAGAATAAAATACCTGGTGCACTAACAGAAATATCAAACTATGTAAGCAGGGTTTGTTATATAATTTTTAAGAACTGCAGCAGCAAAACTGCAAGATGCACAGATAATACATTTTCACTTTGTGCTGGGGTGCCTTATAGATAAATAGCACTTGTACATGGTAACAAACCTCTGCCAAAGTAAGACCAACACTCAGAGATGTTAGGTATCCTTTTCTAGGCTGTATGATTGGAAAATTAAGGGAACAGATCAGGAAGAATCCATCTTCCTTTTAGTCTCTCTTCAGTTATTTAGAAATAAAAGCACCAAACTATCAGATTCTTACACTGCATTTAGACATTCAGCTTCTAGGAAATCAGCACAAGTTACATACTCCAATACCTTTGAGATCCAAGCCACTAACTCTTCCTCAGTGAGTATATTTTTGTTATGGTGTGTGTTATTTTGTTTTTTGGTTTTTTAGCTGGTAGTTTTGCTGGGTTTTGTTTGCTTGCTTGCTTCTTTGTTTTGGGCTTCAGTTAAATTTCTATAAGCTCTACAAAATTCATTCGACCCATCTGGTATGTGACTTGCTCTAAATACTTAGGCAAGGTAACTCAATAGACATTGCATATAAAATACTGCTCAGAGAACTTCAGCTGATGTTTTAGACAGTCTTGTGAGATTCTACTGCATGAAAAAACTCCATCCACAATGTGAATTTAACCAAACAGCAGTTGATGCTTACATTGATGTACCCAGTGCAGAAGAGAATAAAGTTCTAAGTGGTAAATTCACGTCCACGTCAATACTTAAATGGCTTCACGTTCCCACATTTGAATCCTATTTTCTTCTGTCTTGCCAGATCAACATTATGCTTATACCAGCTACATTAAACTTTCAAGGGGGTTTTAGAAATCACAAGTACTTTGCTATAATTAAATATTGAAAAAAAATATTTAGAAAGTCATAATCTGAACTGGAAGTATCTTTTCCATATTATCCTGAAATGCAATACATGTTTAGGAAAAAAAAAATCTAAACTAAAAAAAGCAAGTCAGCCACCTATTTTTAAAAAATATAGATACATAAAAGAAGCAGTATCCAAAAAAAGTTTTAATGTAGGAGCACAAGTAATTTTAAATCAATTTTAATGTTTAATTTTTAGTAATTTCACTCCCTAATTTAAACAGAAAAATTACATCCATTCAAAATTACATCCAAGTTCTGTAATCTGTAGCATTGCACTTGCAGAATTTATAATCCTAAGGATAGTGGTAATAATAAAAATAAGGTATTTTATATTCTTGATCAGTGGATGCAGGTAGGCTGGCCAGTATACAATGCTATCTGAAAAAAATGAAATCAATATTCTCACTTAGTGAAGCAGAGCAACGCTTGATCTTACAACCTGCACTCATCAGAACTCAGAATGTACCTTTCACAAAACTCCTGAACTGTACAGCTAGTTCCAAAATTCATCTGGTTCTGATTTAACTGAAAGTGATAGCATCAAAACTGGAACATAATTTTTCCTTCAGCAAATTCTAAAATCTGAAAGTTTTTGAAATCTTACCAAACCATGGCTCAACTTAACGTTGTTCAACCTCCATGCACCAAAAATAAATACATTAAAAAACCCCAAGCAACCAACATTAACCTATGCAAAAATGACAAAAGCAAGTCCGGAAGCTTATTTAACAGAAGTGCTCTGAAAACATAAAAATAATTCTATCCACCAATGCAGCAAATCAAAGGATCTTTTAATGTCACTGACTCTAGTTCAGATCATGCTGTTTAAGGTCAACTGAGTTCCTCTGAAACCAACAGATTGGGCTCCAAAATCCTCCTGGGCTCTGCAGTTCCACAAGAGATGAGAGACACAAACCACTTTTCAGTCACAAGGGAGGACTAATTTCATCCTCATCCTGTGCTTTGTTACCTTGACTTCTCCTCAGGTTCCGGTCTGTAGGTCCAGCTAGTGATCTGTGCAGCTATAAAGTGCTCCCTGACCTTCACAGCTCCCGCCACATGCTGCTCTGTGTCTGGCCACCATGAACCAAGCAGAAGCAAGAGAAAAAGCTGCAAGCAGTGCAGTGTCATGGTAGAGATGCCTGCTGATGTTGCTCTGGAAGACAAGGCAGAAACCACTGCTTTTATTGCTGTTGCTGCTTCTAACTTCCTCTCCGATATGAAATAATTATGATGCAACAGGGTAACAACATTTGCTCTGCTCAGGTCATTGCTCTTCACCTCCGCCTCCCCCTCACTGACAGGGATCCAATAGAGATAAAAAACTGTTTAAACTACCTTCCTTCCCCTCCTCCACACCACCTCTAGCAAGAGGCAAGCACCAAGGAGAAGCAGCTTCAGCCCCACTAGGTGGTTGGGTCATTGTGTACTGAAGCAGCAGGATATCAGAGGCAGAAGATTATTTAGATTACTTCAATTCCAGGATGTTTGACTTGAGTGGTTAGGAAGAAGGGGGGCATATTTTCTATCTTCCCAGAAAACAGAAACCCAGCACATGGCTGGCACTGATGGAAATTTCCCAGATAGATGCTGCACCTCCTAAGAAATCATTCCCAGGTTAAAAGCAAAACACTGAAGGATTAGGTGTGGGGAATAGAATTGGGTGCAGAGCTAAAATCCAGTTCAGATCACCATGTACTGCGTGCTCATAACAGCAAGGCAGCTGCCTTTCCAAACGCTGCCAGCTTCAGCTTGATTCCCACTACACTCCCAAATACCTCAGGCAATAGGTAACCAGCGGGCTTCTTAGCAGCCACTACCAGGTCAGACTAAAGGCTTTTAATCTAGTCTTGACTAGTGTCTGTTGACATTTACCTAATAAGAAATTATTAGGAAAATACCTTTTGATATGATAATTACCAATGTCAAGTGTATTACCAAAAATACTGCCTTTGCCAGTGCTAAGAAGTTGGTCAAAACAAGTAAATTGTTGATCGTGTTTCCCACACACTCAATTACTAGAAAAAAGAAAAAATCCTATTTATTTTTCTTTTGTGGCCAGAAAATGAAAACAACATTTTCAATAATGTTTTGCTAATATTTTAATGAAAAAATTACCTAAACCTCCAAATCAAAATAACTCCACTCCAGAACTAGATAAAAAGAACATTTCATTTTGGATTACTTCAGAAGAAAACCTGATCATTTCTAGGTTTGATATATTTTTTAACAGCAGAATGGCCTAACTGGCAGCTTGGTTAATTCTATCCAAACTATATGGTACCATAAAGCCTTAGAAAATATAGGGAAGACGGCTGAAAAAAATAAATTGATGATGACCAACAGCTAAATGCTCACTGCCAAACTTCAGGATCATTTGGTGCATTAACGTGAAAACAATCGTGCTCACTTAGACACTACATGACTACCAACATCATGGTATATTTCTCTAAACAAATCTTCCTGTGATTCTGTTTAATGAACTAAGTATCTGCACTTGAAATTTCCATTACAAGTAGGCTTCTAATAATTTTTCTTTTTAACAAAAAGCCAAAATGTTCCAGGCTAAAAATTATTACCCAGATGACGTTATTAACACCCCTGGTTTTGTGTCTGTGAGCTGGGAATCATCCAACCTGACATCAGTTGGTTACTTCCCTTTTATCCATTTTGAGGAATTTGGGAGCTCTATTTTTGAAATTTCTTAGTCAACAGATTATGCAGTATCACTCTAAAGGTAAGAATTTCTTTCATAAGTGTGTCTGATCATATTGATAGCTTTAAAAAAAAGTATCAAATTGCACTAGAGATACTTCCCATTAAGGTACATTGATTACCATGTTACCCTTCTTTAACCCTTTGTGAACAAGAAACCCAACACTGTCTGCTTGCTTATTTTCTCCTCTTCTCACATTTTAAGCATAAATGCAAAATTGACCTACCTGAAATCATCTGCATCAGCCTTAGTTTTTTTTATTTTTTCTTCTTTTATTTAAGCTATTCCATCACAACTGTATCCTCTAGGCTTTATGAAGTTTCAGTGTTCTGAAAATCATTATGAATAATCCAAAGATGTTGCTCTCTTCCACCTGATCATTAATTTCTAATATCTGCAATTATATCCTAATATTGGGAAAGTCTAATACATACATGTAATATTTTTTTTAATTAACACTGGCTGCCTGCAAGCTATTAGTCCATGACAAGCAACTACAGAGTAGTTTCTTCCAGGCTGACTCTCCCAAGACAATGCAACATTATTGGGTATTCATATATTCAGCTGTGATCTTTTATTTTTCCTACTTCACAACACTGAACATGCTGCAAACTTCATATTTTATCCTCATTTCTTACCCACATGTTCAAGTGTAAATTACAAGTCAACAACAATATCAAAAAATCATGTGATCAAAAGCCATGCAGTGAGGAATGTGGGTCCAGTGCAGACTGGCAAGACAATCTCTGCAGCACAATGAACAAGGCTATTCCCAAAAAAAGTAGTAGTTTTGGGATGTACTGATACTGAAATGCCAAATGAAAACCAAGCACAGAAAGAGAAGCCTAAGCAGTATCTTTTAACACTAAAAGCAAGTCTGCATCTTCCTACTGGGCAAGATTATTGTCTATTCTGACATCCAGTAATTATGGTCGTGATTTCTTGTTATGCTACATGTGAAAACAGACAAAGGGTATACTTGCAGTCCTGCTCTAAAGGCTGACCTGTAAAATTAACTGACAGTACAGATTTTCCACATAGGCTGGGTGAAATAGCCTAGGCTGATTCTGAGCAATCAAGAACAGATCTTTAAAAAGTGATGTAAATTGGTGATATGCAACTTGCTGCTAGTAATAAATTAGGATCCACAACAAACTTGGTTCTACTTCATCAAAAAAATACCCTACGTGCCAGCAAGCATGCATATATTGATGCCCGACATCAGCTTTCACAACTGGTGACGGAGAAGGAGCTAAGTACAGGGAAGAAAAAGTTGTACAACAATTGCAGAATTGTTTGCTATATAGCCCTAAGAGAGGTGTCCCTCTCATTCAAGCACACCAATCAATGCACAGCAGCCCAACAGCGTACTTTGTTTAGTGCATGGTGAACAGGCTTCATGGGCAAACAGGGAGTTAATTATTGAATCTGCACTGAACACGTGGCTCTGAAGTAGGTAAAAGACAGAGGGGGCACTTACCAAATCTGCCAGGCACAACCAGGAACAGAGGCCATCAGCCAGATATCTTCACTTCTGCAAGTGGGCTTGAAGCCAAGAAAAGTTAACCTGTGAAACAGCTCAGTTTAGAAGCTGTATGTGCTATGCCAAGAAAACATATGAGCAAGCAAAAAGAAAAGATGGCAGAGAAACTGAGGCTTTCTTTCAGAGAACAAGTTACACAAAAGAAGATGTATGCGTCTTCATGACAGCCCCACAAGAACACATTGTATACACTGTTAAGGGAAGGCAGGCTGCGTGACTTCTGTGGTCATAAACAAACTAAAAGGCAGTATGAATGTAGAAGGGCATTTCAGATTGCCCTGGCACTTCAAAAGTGCTTCAGAAGACAAATAATCATGTTGATTTAAACCTAAATACATTCACCTTTTAAACTAGTGTTTTTCCTTAGCAGACAAGCAAATGTCCCTTGTTAGAACTGGGTGTTTCTCCAGAAAATGTTTGCCAAAAACAATCATTTGGCAGGACTCAAAACTATTTGTACAGAGATGCTGAATTCAGTAAGTCACAGAAAAAAAAAACATGTTTATTTTCTAAATGCTGTAAAACATTATTTCAATGTATTAATGAATTTGTCTAAAACCACTGGCTTGTGGTCTGAAAAACAATCATTTTAAGGAACAAACAAGGATATACAAGCTTCCTCTCTTCAAAAATTGCGCTAATGATATCTCACTTAAAATTTTGGGCTGACTCAAATGAGGCCCATTTTTTTTTTTCCCCTGCGTGTTTAATTTTTAATTCAGTTTGACTCAACAAAGAATTTTGCTCCTACTCATTGTTTGTGTTCTCTGTGTTCCAGTTTGTCTTCTTCACTAAGAGATTTCCGTATTTGCCCAAGCTTACAACTGATATGCACCATGGAAGCAGCTGGCCTCATGCTAAGTCAGTCTAGCAGCATATTCATCCTGGATTTATTTCTGTAGAGAACAACAGTAAGGATACCAGTGCAAGAGTTTGCAGCGAGGAAGTATTTTTTCATCATAAATCAGATGCAACTGAAACTGGACTACCAAAAAAGAGAGAGCCTCTTAACAAGTTGTACACACCTATTTCTAACAATAAGGATGATATTCTAAATGAATTAAAATTTTCATCCTTTGTACACTGAATTTTCTACATCCAGATATTTTTTTTCGAAATAACAGACTTAAAACAGATCTTGCAAATTACTGGCATAAAAGGCTATTTTCCACTAGAAAAGCAGATAGACGTGTTTCAGAAAGAAACGTGAAATCAGTAAGCTTTTAGCATAATAAGACCTTAAATTATAACTGTTCCTACAGACTTCACAACATAGACAAATTCAAAGCATTCTAGTTCTCTAGCAATGGTTCAGGCTCTTTGTTAGCAAGCTGGTTAAACAAAATACTTTCCCACATCTAAAAATGCTGCCACAGAAGGACAAAGTTGAAATTGCCCATTTAACACTATTTCCATACTTCACTACTTGTAGCTTAGGCTTTGATTAGACTTTTAAAATACTAAACACAGAACTGCACTTCCTTCAGTTACAGCTTTGATTTTTATCTTCCACATTTTTTCTACATTTATTTTTCAATGAAAGCAAATATTTATTGGAATTTTAAATGGTTTTACTATTATTATTTTTACATTTCACGTAAATTGAAGACTGGATATCTTAAGTTTGACAATAGGCTGTGATGGGCATTATTTTACATCTCCATGACGTTATTTTCCCTTTGTATCATAACTCATTCATTGTACATAATCTTTAGATTCAGCAGAATCAAAATTTCACTCACACCTTCACTGTATGCAGCACCTGCAAATGAGAAGGTACCCAAAGTCCAAGATCAAGAAACAGAAGGTGAGCAAATAGCCACAAGAACTGTAAGGTGTGTGATAGGAAAGTGAGCAGATCATAACTTCTTGGAAGCTCTTCTGATGCAGACACAAAATTCAGATAATTAATAATCATGTAGGATTTGACAGAAGCTTTAACTTACTTTATTTGCATGTTTATAGTAGTTCCTACAGCACCAATCTTTGGTTCTTTCAGGAACTTTAAACATTAATCCCAAAGGAAGAGGAGGATTAAGGTACAATACAACTGCTGCAAGTGCACCCAGGTCAAATTTGCTTACAGGTACAGCCACTTTGATAAGCAGCCAAGCAGAGCACCATGTCTTAATCACCAAGGATTGGCTTTTGTGACACCAGACAGTGAAGGGCTAAAAATGCCATAAGGCATTTAATATCATGGTGATGATGGAAGCCATTGGCAATTTCTCTTCAGTTCTGCTGTGCCTCTTTTTCTGTTAGAGTCAGAGAAAAAAGCCTGTTTTGGGTTATATATTTAAAAACCCATGAAATACCATGCCACTTGCTTTCATCAAAAGTCTGACAAGGAAGAATGTGGTATTTTATAATTTAATTTACTGGAGACTTACGAAACTAATTCATCTTCTTAAAGGAGGAGAACAGACACCTTTTAGGGAGAAGGATGTTTCAAAAGATGCTGATGCATCACAGGAAAAATGTATACATCACTACTGGTTATTTGAAGTCATACTCCTCTCTTTGCCCCCCTCCAAGCCCCTCTACTTATGCGTGGAGTACAGCTGCTTCCTTTGTTACCAGAAAGCTGAAAACATCTTTGAGATTAGTCTCGTAGGCAAATTCCTATGGCGTGACTCAATGGGTGTGGTTAAGTTTTTAACAGGTTTCAGCCAGCATTACTCTTCACTTACATAGACATTGCTTAAGATACTGTCCAAAAAAGAGGAAGTGAAGACAGATATCAAGGGGAAAGTAATTTTAGCATAGAACACAGAACATGATTACATGTTCCTATGTAAGTAAGAACATGATATACAGGACAGCCAAAACAGGGACCAGCTCTGCCAGGACTGGGACCAATCTTCTTACCCAACAGTAAATTCAGTCCATTGCTGACACCCAACTTCAGATTACCTTGCAGAATGCAAGATGGATATTTGGGAGACAAAAGTGTTTTCCTGAAAGCCAGTTTAAGTGAATCTAATGACTATAAATATATGCACAAGTATATATACAGAGACACTATGGTCCTTTACTCCAATCTTCATTAATAAAAACCTTACATTTTACAGGACAGAAAGTGGCTGCTGAACCCTGGATACCTCTGCAATATCTGAATCCACAAACAACTCCATGTGTATTCATTCCAAGGAAGAAATCACAATATTAGGCTGGCAATTTGTCTAGCCGAAGCAGACAAATAATCAAGACTGAACCTTCCTCTGCCACAGCAATCTTTTCCCTTTACCCTCAAGCTGTATTTTTGTCAATAAGACTGTTTTTCATTACAAGGCAAACAGACTACATCATCAATATTCCTCCTTTGTCTCCCCAGATATTCCGTCTTTGGTCTTGCTCAAGTGTAAATCACCTTTCAAAGACTGGTTAGTTACAGTTACTTGTTTAAGCTGTAGTCAAACTTTCCTAACAAGACAATTGCTTATTTTTTCACCTTTTAAAATCTTCCTCCAGCTAGAGGAAATAGAACCATTCATAGCTAGAAAAAAACCTCCACAAAACTCTCAAGTGAATTTAAATGGAGGGGAAAAAATAAAAAATGCACACTTTTAGGAATAAGCAACAAAGCCAAAACTATTAGGATTCTACTACAAAAGCAGATTTCAGTTTCTAACATACATCAAAATAATTGCATGGAAGGAAATTAGTGGAATGACGGAGTAAAAAAATCCCATCTCTTAGTGCAGCATCTGTACTGGAATGAAAGTGATTTATTTCTATTACACACAGAGATTTTTATTAAAAAGGCTGGTCATGGAACACTTTATTTTAATGCATCAAGTCGATAAAAGATTAGTTACAGAAATTGTGTATAATGTTGCATAAGTCACATGGATGGGTTATTTAAAAAAAGATTTGATACTCAGAGGAACACATATCATATTTTAGTTACATCGTAAAGTGCCTTGTGTAGTCATATTCTATCGTTGGAATGACTGCCTGTACAAATTTCAAGAAAATAAGAAGGTACCTGAGTTTCTTATTAAGGAAAATGTACAATTGCTAGAAATCCTGCAAAACAATGCAGAAGTCACATTCAATGGTCTGCTCAGCAGTATTTCTTGCTAATAGGAAAATAACACCTAGGTACTTTAGTATTAAGAGACAGAGATTAATATTGTACAATTCCAGTAATCCAGTAATTCCAAGACATCCAATGCTTGACCAAAAATAGACCTTCCTGGTTTAAGTTAATGCAGAGAACCAGGAGTTATTTTCAATATATCTTGCAGACACCACAGAAACATTACCACTCCATTTACATTCTTAATATTTGTTATTAACAAATGCCAAGGTAAATTGTACCCAGCAAGGCTAATCCCTAGCTACCTTCCTATAGTTGCAGGGAAAGCAGGTCCATCTCCTTACTGTTTCAGGGGCTCAGAAGAAGAAATCAGCTCCTGTTCTGAGCCATCCTTTGAAAGAGCTCCTGCATGTTCATGAGGGAAAGCATAGAGATTAGCTTTACCAAGCTGAACGGTCTGCCTTTGCAGACATGAATTCCTTTGTATATATCACCTGCAAATGAATGTTGGGCCTGAATTTGTTGTCTGGAGTATATTGAATAATTACAATCTAAAGTCTCTGTCCATGTGAGAAAGAGACAGGGAACTGAAAAATTAATAGAAATCATTACTTTCAACTGACTATTAAGTTGCATTGGCACTGGATGTAAGAAAACCCAACTGTTTTGACATAACAGTCTCACGGGCCATTTCTTCACAAATGAAGATATATGAAAATAAGTAAAGAAATGTTTAAAATGCCGCAATTTGTTAAATTATTTTAAAATTGGAAAAAAAAAAAAGAAAACGTCTTGCAACTATTGAGGACTAGGAGGCTTGAAGAACTGTGACAGACAAGTTATTTTCCAGTTCAGTTCCAGCTGCTTGCTGAGCAAGTCTCAACTCATGCATTAAATGAGAATTTTACTGATTCAGGACCTTTACCTGCTCAGTAATTCCTGCTTATTTGCCTTACAGCAGCAAAGAAAACTATTTTGAAAGGATACACTTGCTTTTATCATGAAGCTTGCTCCACTCAGAAAGTATACTATCGATTACTATAAAGCGTAACTGTGATCACTCAGCTTCCAG
Source organism: Sialia sialis (assembly GCA_009812075.1). Classification (NCBI taxonomy): domain Eukaryota; kingdom Metazoa; phylum Chordata; class Aves; order Passeriformes; family Turdidae; genus Sialia; species Sialia sialis. Next base: position 3,552,739 of record VRYO01001681.1, on the reverse strand, counting down.
AAAGAAAATTCTAATTGTGAGGCGTGTCAGAGCGGTTTAAGTGATTTTCATTGCTTTTTGTTAGCAATGTTGTTTTACCAAAATATTGCTCACATTCAGAATAGAGAATAGTGGGACCTCTACAACTTTCAGAACTTAATTTCAGATGAAAATCTAATGAAAAAGCTGTTCTGCTAAGCAGTGATTACACTCTTGATGGAGTCTATGAAACTCCAGTTTCGCCCTCATACACCGCCATCTCTGTTTCATGCTCACAGCTACCTCCTTCACACCCTTACAAACAAGGGCTCAATCCGGTCCCTTCAAACCTACATGCTTTCCCTATTGCTCCTGCCATAGATCACCTCACATTCCCCCAAAAGCTTAATGCTATCTGTTTGCCCAAAGGAGCTCATCTCAGAACTCCAGCAAGTGCTACCCCAAGCAGCTGTTCACTGCTTTCATGCACAATTGTGTTTCAACTTATGAACCTTGCGGTGATAGACTTTACAGTGTAAGAAGTCTCCAAGAATCTCTGTAATAATGAAAAAGGATACATGTGAACTCCAAGTTCTCCTCCACCTTCTGCAACAGTCTCAATTATTTTCTTCATGACTTCTGCATGCCTGAAAAACAGATCAGAAACAAAATATTTTAAGGAAGAGGCAACTCCCTTTTCATCAGCAAGAATAGCTTTTGTGCAAATTAAATAATTTTGGATGATTAGTTTCAGAAGCAGCAAGAGGAAATTTTCAATTTACTGAGAAAGTAAAATAGCAACAGTAGCTGAAAATTATCATAAAGTGATGAATGTAACATTATTTAACAGCTCCTTACATTCCCACTGAAAGCAAAAAATATTGTATGCCACAATGTAGACTGAGTGCCATGAGACAACGCATAATGCTTGACACCAGTTTAACTTCTAATTGCTAAATGCCAATAAAGCCCCCAGGGAAGTCCCCAGAAGGCAATACTGGCCAGCAGCCAGTCACCAGAAGTTCCCAGATGCCCCGTGAAGACGATGTCTAGAAACTGCTGTAACATTTTTAGCTGCCTCTGACTTGAAAAGTTTGAAGAGGTTTAAAACACTAAAATAATTCATAGTTTTCCCTTAAAGGCAGATTAAATTAACCCTGCATAAATTCAGAACTATTGCTCCAGGACTGGTTTAGGGTGCAGAAGCTTTCTCTGTTGGTAACTTGGGTTCTATGGCAAATAAACATTTTTTTAAGCTAGCTTCTTCTTTCTTGTAACTCTGTTATTGTAAAGCACTACTGGGAAGGATAAACATTTCTTGAGAGATTTTACATTCTCATCAGTGACACCCCAGACTCGCTATGAACCACACAATATTTGTGTAAAAAGCCGGTCCTGGGAACGCAACACAAAATTACAGAACAGTCAGGGCTGGAAGAGACTGGTCATTATTTGGTCTAAAACCCTCCTTGCTCCATGAGCAGTCAACTAGAACAGATCAGTCTGGACCTTGTCTGCTGTAGCTTGGAACAGCCTTAATGATAAAGACTTCAAATGTTTTAATGACCAATAACCATTTGGAAGTAATGTTCTTGTGTTCAAGAACAGTTCTTCTATCCAATAAACTAAGGAATGAAGAACATATCAAATCAGAGGGGAGAACTACTGTATGATAATTTATGTTTTATTTATGTACCTTTAACACAAACTCCCAGGTTGTATAATAAATCTTACTTTTATTTATACTTCAGTCTTGTTTTAAATAGATGATTCTGTATGTAATCTTTACCACTGACATAATACAGGGCTATGGGCATCTCTCTACACAGCACTGCAGGTCAGTAAGCAGAAGTAGTTTAAAATACCCATCCCAAAACAACCAAAGTGCCAACTGAGAACAGGATGAGTGGGAAGCAGACTTTGCATAATTTTCTGACCATGCCTTCATACCAGTATGTCAATCTAAACAGCTGACCAGCAAATGGCATTTAGTAGTTACCTATGAAGTTAATCAAGCTGCCAGTGACTGCAAACAAGGAAGGAAGCTGTTGCAAAGTTACCAAGACACAATGTAAACAGGAACATGCAAGTCTGGGGAAATATTAAAGGTCAGCATTTGTCATTTTCTGTTGGTCTTTGCAAGTCAACTAACCCTCAGAGTTGATTCCAATTCTGGATCCCCCACGATGGCCTGCAGAACACATGCCACTTCAGGTGCCAAGGCCAGCTGCTTCTCTGTAGGAATCTGGCCACTGCCAAAACTTAAGTTTTGACCTTACGCACAACTGTGGACTATTTTCTTTACTGGTACAAAATACAGGTCACCACGCAGCCATTAGAAGCCTTTAACAGCATACTGGCTCAACTTCACATATCTTAATTCATTCTTTTCTGTATTCTAAGAACTACTCAGACATCTCAAATTCTACAAGGGCCACAGAGTAATGGTCATTCTTGCTGTTATACAGTTACTCCTGAAAAAGTTTGCAGGTGCTTTTTAAACTTTGTAAAGTTTGTTTCCTGTTTTCAGTCTCCTTCTGTAAGAAAACTTGGAGGAATAAATATAAAATACATAAATACACTACAATGGAAAGAAATAATTTATGAAGAAATGTAAGCTAAAATATTTTACTACCTAGAAATCTTTCCCTGCAGATACTTGGAGCACATGAGAAGCAAAAATAGTTCAGAAGCCTACCACTGTTTATTCTGAAATGGAGAAAAATTAAGTCCTTGGAATCAGTGCAAGTAGTTATGATTTAACTGTGTATGTGTTTAATAGTTAACTTGATAGTCCCTTCATAACACCCACAGATAAAGCTAAGAATCATGATTAAAGCTGTTTACAGCAATTAATGAGGAAGTTGACTACGTTCCTTCCAGTACCATAAAAATGCTGACAAGAACTACAACTTACAGAAGAGCTGCAAGATGAACATTTTCACTAACTACTCAAAATAGAAGCCATCTCAAACAGCTGACAGTGGAATCTGAATGCCATTTCTTTCCTTTCTCTAACGCCTGACACAAGAATACTCACGTCACAAGAAAAATGTCTGGAATCATACAAATGTCCTACATTACACATTTCTGTAACATGATGGGAAGCAACAGCAGCAGACATAACTAAACACTCAAAAGGAACTCATAGTTCCTAGCTGAATTAGAAACAAAGCAATAGTTCAGCTATTAGTTTTTATTCAGAAGCCCAGACCTCCTTAGCTGTTAGCCTTACCAATCTGAAAAAACAGAATAGCGGAGAGTAAGAAAATGCACTTAAAATCTCCTTTTTAGATATGCTGTTAGCCTCCTTCTTCACAGCCTCAACATTACCATTTAAACTCTTTCCAGTGTTAAGCAGTTGCAGATCCATGACATCACTTTTTGAGAAGGACTACAGTTTCCTCCACTATTAAGATCAGCAACAAACCTATCTCACTTTACCATTAATCATCTGTTTCATGCTTACAACTGAAATAAGTCTCACAGGCAAACCATTCCTTCAAGAGTAAGTGTAGATTACACAACAAAGGAACAGGCACTTCACTGGCTTCTTTGGAAGAAGTGAAAACATGACCACAGAGCTCTCCCCTGTAAAGAGACTCAACTCAAATTCACACATTAGTAGTGCATTGCTAGCACCCCTGCAGAGTAATAACTAAAATTAAGCAGATAACATTACAGCCACAGTCCACAGTTTATATATAAACCCCACAGTTCTACCTAGGCAGTGAGGGCTATCATGCCCAAACATCTCTGCATCTTTGTTGTTCTGAGAGTGCCCTCTAAATATGCATCAACAGGAGCTTCTTCCCAATTTACTAGCAAGGCTTTCAGCAAACAAAGAAAATTACATTTTGGCTTCAGGATTTTTTCCCTACTTTTCTCCTATTATTCATCTTTCCAGTCAGTCTGTTAAGACCTCTTGCATTCCTCCCACTTGACACTCCTTCAAAAACACTAATTGCACAAAAAAAGCTGCATCCATGTTTTTGTCAAAAATCCTTCAGACAGCAAAGAGCAAGAGAGTCAAATTCACTAACAGGTTGAGATTAAAGGTGGTATGCTCATACAAAGTAAAAGAACACCTTACTGGATCAAACCAAAGATCTACCTGGTTCTGCTTCCTATCTTATAGTACATGCTCAATAAGGAGGCTGGAACAAGCACCTCATAAATGCTCTGTCCACAGCATTACTACATACATACCAGTATGCTGGAAATTACCCAGGGACTTTCTTATTCTGAACCCTTCTAGTTACTGCACTTTTAATAACCTTGACAAAATTTTATTTCATTAACACACTATCGCTTACATAAGTAGTTTACTTAGGTGGTGTGTGCAGAAATTAATCTGACACACAGCTAGTGACCTGGATATCCAAAGTGTTTAGTACAAAGGAAATAAAACTTAAATGGGCAATCTGAACCCTGAATTTTTTCTTTTAAACATATGCAATCATACAAAGAGTATCTTTCAAGAAAAGATAGAAGACCAAACTTGTATCTCTAGGAACTTCATACTTTCAAGAGGAATTACACTGTTTCAGATACTGGGCTCTGTATTGCTGAGACACCTAAAAGGATGTTATGGCCTACATCTAAGACAAGATGCACTTTTCAACGACCTATTAAAAATATCTGTCCAGCAAGTTGAACTACAGGCTCCCTATGTCTTGGGTGAGAAATGCGGAAAATGGAATAGAAAATACTCAAAAAACCAAGTGTGTTTTGCAGATGTATTCAACAAATATTTTGGTGTGACAATCACAGGATCCCTATTTATCAGTACAAAATTAAAAGGTGAGCAGGAGGTAGTTAACATAAAATACAAAATGGCTTTTTAATGTTTAAACAGCTTTTTCTGCTGTCAAAGTATACCCTGTACTTCTACCCTCCCCAAAAAGTAGACAAAAGGGTAAAATTTTATTACATGGAGTTCCAGCAGTCTGCCATCTTCTGGAGCAAAACCAGCACAATAGGGAAGCTGAGTTAAAAAAGCAAGTTGAACAGAGAAGACAGTGCTAACTGCAGAACACACCTGCTACAGTGAGCACTGGAATGAACTCAGAATTGCTGATCCCTTCCTTTCATACTGCCTCAGAAGCTAAGAGACCACTACAGCAGCCAGTTGTAGAAATACATCCAGAAAACCTGAACAAAATTCTGGACAAGAGCAGTGAAGTGTCTTGTATCTGCAGGCTATATCAAACCAGAAACAAAGACTTACCTGCATGGATGAACTGAGCACATAGGAGGTGGAGGAAGATGAGGATGGTTTTCAATGGTCACTGTTTTCTTGACGTGATCTTGACTAATATCTTCATACATATGCTCTACTGTTAAAGGCTGCCGCTGCTATAAAGGAACAAGGAATATGAGAATGAAAGTGTTATTAACACAGAATCCTGCTCCTTTCTAACATCAGTGACAAATGATGTCCCAAAAATTACAGGCATCTAAAATATAAAAGTTCTGAAGGTACAATGAAAGAATTGAGTGTGTTAAAATCCATATGATATAGAAATAGTACTGCACAGATTTTCCTTTGAGTGATGAACGTATCTGACAACCAGCTAGGTTCCCATCTTGGTATTTGAGCAGTGGGCCCTACCCAACTTTAACTCAAGAAACCTAGTGATTAAAGACAAGAACTATTTATATATTCCTTTCCTTCTGAAGGTGATGAAAACACATACCTGCTTACTTAACTGAGTTTACTGGGGTAATTACCAGTTCTACAGTGCTAACAAAATCACCAGAGGCTTCCTTCAAAATGTGCTCAGTTGTCATGTGCAGTTTTCAGTGAAATTGTTCCAACTTGCTGCAAGTACAAGAGAAGTCCTGCCTACAAGCCTATTTAGCTTCACAGTTTTCTCAGCATTTTTTCCTTTAAATTTCTATTGTGAATAAGCAACAAAATAGCCTTTCTATTTGACACAGTGTCTAATTTCACAGAAGTAGGGAAAAAACCCAACACAGATATACCTCATCATATCCAAATAACCACAGCCTTGGAGTTTGGTAATATTTGTCGTAAGTGATGTAGAGGTCATAGGTTCTAGTCTGTAGAATAGCATCTTCCCCTCCAACATCAACTTTAGTTTTGTTAGCTTCTACAATCTGTCTTGTGTCAAGTGTTGCCTGGTTCAAGGTAAAAATAACAAGATTAGTATAATCTTTCCTGGGTTCCTCCCTTTCCCATCCTGAGTATAACTTCAGAACTTTCAAAAATGTTCTTAAGTAGGCACAAAAAACCCCAACATATGGTTTGTTTTTATTTCTAAATTAGAAGTATCAGTTTCTCCCCCAAAAGTATTTTTGGTTGGTTTTTTTTTTGTTGGTTTTCCTTACTTTTCAAAAATGTCCGATTTCTTAAGGAAGTAGGCAGTTATGCTGTTACACCCCCCTACCTTCTTTCACAAATAGAAGACAATTCCAATGAAATTCAGAAGACAAAGATCTCAGTTAGAGCAGGTTCATTAAGAGCTTGGCATAGTACAACAAATACTCAGGCCGTCTGTTTTTGCTCATAAAAGTCAGATTGGTGCAAGCTACTGAACCTATAGGCCACCCTTCTTCCCCATGTAAGGCCCAAGAACCACCACTGCATTTTTTAACTTCTCGTGAATACAGTGCTGTGTGTACAAGCAGAGCAGAAAGGATTACCAAAACCAAGGAAAATTTCTGTGGGCAAAATCTTTGAGAACTCAAGGGTTCAAGTTAGTGCAGTAGATTGGCAGGAAACAAATCCATAGGAATCCAAGCTCAGTAATCCTACTACTCATAAGTTTGTTATTTCAGCATTTGTTATCATTATTTTTATTTTGCTTGTGCTTATATTGTAACAGGCAAGATAGAGAACTGTTCACTCACATCATCTGTCTCCAATAGCCCACTTTCTTCATACTCTGAAAAGAAGACCCATAAAATTCTGTGTTCAGCTCGTAGCCAGTCATTGTATTAGTCATTCATAAACAACTACTTAAAAAAATCCACATGTATCTAAAGACCTTTTATTCAGGTAAACTTCCCGATCTCCAAACCAGACTATCCCTTTTTAAACACAAGTTTGACCAAGACTACAGTAAGTAGGTGAGGAGCAATATTTCTGCAATTTTATACAGGCAGATTGAGTTTAAGTGGAGGTACAAAGCTGGAAGGAAGCTGTGCTAAATCCCTAATTTATACTTTCTTAGATCTGTTCTGCTACACAATTTTCCAATCACTAACATTCACTCAGGTTTTTGGCACACAAGTTAAACATGCATCCATAAACCCATACAAAAGAGGTTAAAGAGCACAGGCCTACTCAAATTTTTCAGCATGAATTCTTTGCAAAGAATGAATGACGTTTCAGAGTGTACTGCTTTAGCTGAAGACCTGAAATAAAATATGTCCCACCCAATTTAAGGAAATACCTTCCATGTCTGCAGCTTCTCCTTCATCTTCCTCATCATCATCTTCACAAGATGCTGAACACTCTGGTATTTTTGTATTATCCTTTAGAAGTTAAAATGAAAATACTGCTTTAATGACTGTTACATCTACATAGTCTAACAGCCCCAAAAAATTTAAGGTGTTAAGACCAGTCAACACATTCAATGAGCCAGAAAGATAATTTCTGAAATATTAAGGACTGGACACAAATATTTGCTTAATAACTCATCCTAGTTTAAAAGCCCTAGTATGACATTAAAAATCCATTTAAAAATTTTTCCTTCGACTTGGCAATCTGGAATGATTTACTTCCTAAACAAAGAAAAGTGACCATGTTAAGCTATCAAAAGATCCACCTATCTCAAATGAAAGGCAATGACTAAACAGCTAAGACTAAACATGTAGGTTAACATTTTTTAAGTTCTAACCCACATCCAACTGTGCAGCAGTTATCATAAAATACCTCAAGGAAAGGACCCATAAGGACGATTGAGTCCAACCCCTTCTTCTTTGTGAGTCTACATAAAACACCATCATATAACTAAAAGTGTCACCCAATTTCACACACTATGAGCCCTGTCCAGTTCCATATATGTTTTAAAACACAAGAGAGTCACAAGACGTATTCCATTTTGATATAATTCTGCAAAAAACTTAGTCCAACAGAAACAAATACAGCACAAGCCCACAGTCAACTTTTGGGCCTTGCATAGCTTTAGAATCCAAGGGACAACTCCAACGAAATAGAAAGGAAGTAAATGTCTTAATTTACAGAGATTTCATTTAAGATTTTAGGAGAATAATCCAAGTAACTACTACAGTTAGAAGCTCCTCTAATTCTGAGCATCAGGTGGCTGATTTTCCATTTAAAAAACACAAACCACAGAAACCAATAAGAAACTAAGCTACAAAGTGCACTGTCAAACAGAACATTAGCAGGAAAGCGTTCTCCTCCTCTATTGGACCTACAAGCAAGCAAGTTTTTCTACATAGAAAAGAAATGAAATCCAATGCAAAACACACAACAGCAGTTATGAATCATAGTAACATTCTGCAAGTATTGTGTTTTGCAGGAAGTGATCAACTTTAGTTTTTCCTTGAGTATTTTTTCCATCCTCATGTTACTAACTCGTAAGAAAGCAGTATTTTTACTATACTCAGCAAAGTAATTTGGAATACCTGCACTTCACAGTTCAAATCAACAGCATTTTGAGCTGTTTAGAATTATGTAGTAGCATAGAGCAGCCCATTTTCTTTCCCCCTAATTTTTAGAATCGAAAGCTTTTTGGATAGTTTAAACTCTCAAAGCACACAGACAGAATTCCCCTTACAAACTCATATTTAGAAATATTTTGTGTCTTGGTGACTTTCTCCATGCTTCTTAAACATCTATACACTTGAACAGGTAAATTTCTTCTAAATTGAAAGGCATAAACCTGTCAAACTGGACCAATCTGTTAGAAGTCTGCTTGCTGCAGTTGAAGATCATAAAGAAATACTTTACATTCCCACATTACTTTTCCATATAAAATTTTCTTTACACTGGATTCTTAACACTAATGTCCTGTAACACAAATGTGTGGCATCAGTGCAGACAATTTTCAGTTTGTAGAAGCCTGGCACAGGAGCACACTGGCTAAACACATTTCAAAAAGACAATTGCCCCAGTGAACGCACCAATAAGGAGATGCACATGCTTAGTCTAATATCACAGGCTCTGAGGGTTAATGTTTTACATCTGCAAAACAATTAGTGCTGAAATATAATTTAATCTTTCACAGGGAGTACTAGATTGCCACTGGTACAACTAATATTACCTTTAGGTCTGTAATACAGCAATAGAAAAATTCAGAAACAAGTACCTTACTGTCTAGTGTGATCTCCTTAATTGCTTCTGTTGCACCCACTATACCTGTAAATCGAACAAGAAATTTGTGTTAAAAAAGCTTGGTTCTTGGTTAGAGAATAGCAGGATTTCAGAAAGCAGTGTCTCATCTTTCCAAGTCACATCTCACAACAACCTTGATATGTAAGAGGCTGCTCATTTTGGTACTGGTGACAAGATCAGTGCTGGACATCCCTAAGCAAACCATACCAGTAACACAAGAGCACCAGACTACACATGTGCCATATCTTAAAAAGTCCATGATCGAACTCCGCAAATTTGGACTTCTATTCTAAGGTATTTTTGCATAAAAATGAGTTCAGGTACACACATCACAATAATAAAACTCAACTTCATGAAAAAGGCAGGCATTTGTAAATATTTCTGAGCTTCCTGAAAGCAATAGCAAAAGAAAATGTAGGAGAGCACTCAAATCTTTTAGCTGAGGCAAAGTGGGGGTAGAAAATCATAGTAGTGTCTTCTCCTGAGTTCCTCCCCATTAGCTTTCTAGTTTTATTGCAGTTCTCACAAAGTACGTTTTGGGATATGTGCCAAGATTCTGCATTGGCAGAGTACATTTATCGGATTAATTCTTCAGCTGTGGAAACAGATTTTATCTCATTTGACAGAATTTAGAGACCTGGCAAGGTTTAGTCAGTGTTACAGCTGTGCTGTACTGCATGGTGCCCAACCCAGTCAACCCTAAAAGGAAAAACCTGGCAGAGGAGTCTACTCACAGCAAGGATGGATACTGCACACTTTATTCAAGGACATGACAAAGCTATTTCAAATTATTTCTTTGGTGTGAGGGCATGCAATTATGAACAACGACACCTTTAAGAATTGCCAATGATGAAAAATGTATGTCTATAGGAAAAAAAAAGCATCATCTTCAACCCTTTTTCTCCCCACCCTGGCAAACTATTCAGAGAACTTTCTACACATTACAGCAAAAAAAGTTTACACCTAAGAAAATAAAAACTGAGAGGAGTACTTTGGTGGAGAAAACATCATTGAAGGGCAGAATTGTATTAACACATGATAGAACATCAAGAAACAGACTAAAACTAATATAATTGCCAATTAAAAAAAACAAACAGTAGTATTTATAAGATGCTGTGCTAGAAAAGCCAGTGAGATAGGTTCATATAAGCAGTATTTTTTTGACCTCTTTGTAAACACAAGTTCATTAAACGGCTTATTGTAAAAAGGACCCAACACTCATCTCTGTACTTAACATCATCTTTCTTTTTAGTAGAGCACCCAAAATTTAAACTAACATCCTCTTCACAGGATTTCTTTACTAAGGAATGAGTCACTACACAGCTCATATTTTAAAATAACTTCCTAGAACTTTAGTAAGAGAACACTTAAATAATTGCCATCATCTCTGAAAAAGAGCCTGTTTCAAGCATATACAGCCATGAAGTTAAACTTAATGTACCAATCAGGTGGGTAGCAGATAACATAACTTATTTCCTCCAGACTACATACTGAAACACAGATATGTATATATAAGAAAGATTTTATATTCTAAGAATGGAAACTGAAAATCAGATTACCAAATGCAAAGCCTGAACCAAGATCTTGAATACCTGCATTGTGAAAAGTGTCTACCCATCCCCCGTCACCATCATCTTCTTCTATAATTGCCTCCTGCTCATCTGAGTACTCCATTTGCTTACACCTTTTATAGCACGGCACTACAAAAGTGGGAAAACAAAAAGAATGCAGTCAGTCACTCTTATACAAAATCAGACTGCAGCATGACATTGTCCTCCAAGACCTTCTAAAATGTGGCAATCTTTCATATATCCCTATTTAAGGAATTCTAAGGCTGTATTTCAAATGCTAAAGCATGAACTTACAAAAATATATTATTGATGTGCTGTACCAGACATTTTACTTCATGCAAAATATGATTGCTGTAGCCTTAGGAGTTCCTCTTTCTATTAAGCATTAGAACAGTTTAATCCAATCTCTTAAGATTAGAAAATAATTAATTTCTCATTTGCTAACAACTGGAAAGAACCTGTAAGTTTTCTTCACACTGGTAAACAACTACGAACAACTTTGCCTGGATCTTCATCAATTTTTCAAACTCATTTGGCTTTAGATTTCTGCTAGAAGTTTGCATCAGCTATTTATGGAATACGTTAGGTATGTTTAATTAAAATTTAGTATCTAGAAGTTTAGAAGGTCAGATTTCATGTGATATTAAGAATAACTTCTGTCATATGTATTACAGAGCCATTCAAATAGAGACTTAGATTATGTTTTCAGAAAATATTGCAAGAAAGACTGAATATCTGATTGAGGCAAAGCAGGCATTTTCCAACAAAGGCTATGTACAAAACGCTCCCTCCTTTTCTATTAACACGGAGAAAAATCTGCTGCATGAAGAGCAGCATTCGAAAACTGCTCTTTAACCTTTGAGAAAGCAATGAAAGAGGTGTGAAAGTCAAAGTGAAGTCAAAGACTTCCAAATTGAGGTCTGTAGGATGGCTCCGAGTCTAAACTACGGCCCACAACTTTTACTCAGGTGGGAGGCCAATGTGACACCAGCAGAAGGAAACACATTATTTTGGAATGTGATCAAGAAGGATCAGAATAACAAGGAATCTCAACAGTGGCAGGCAAAGAAAAAAGCAGATCAGCTAGCCATGAAACCATGAGGCCCATCTCATGAAAATGTCCAACGCTACCATAGTAATTTTCACATGCTAGTGCACTGCAAGACTCCAAAAGCCAGCAAGGAAAATCCAAGCATAAAATACAATCCTCTGCAGGCAAAAATCTCCTCAGGCTTTCTTAGTGCTAATGCTTCATCTAATAGCTTTAACACATTTTGATATAAGATCTTTTGGATTTCCCCATAGTTGTGCCAAAATATTATCCTTCCTATCCATTAGAAAGGTAGTCACTACACGTATTATATAAACACAACTGTGAAGCTGATAAAAAATGAATTCAAGATATCATTTCTATGATTCTAATTGACACACATATTGACATGAACTACATACTTGAGTTAGAAGTATCAGTGTCAGTGAAAACGTTTTGAGAACTCTTTAATAGCCTGAGTTTAAAAACGAAAGGGGCAAATAAACACGTTTTCATTTTAGACACTGAACATGAGTTGAAGCAAAGACATACAAAGAGGTTAATAATGTTTAAAGTTCATTTATACTTCATCAAGGCAAGTTTTATGTCTCGTATACAGCTCTACTATAAAGTGGTCTATGAAAAAGAATTTAGGAGTGCAGGAGAAACTTCTTTAATATTACAAAGCCAGAGCATCCAATGTATGAGGTATTTCTTCCCCTATAATACAGACAATCAGTAGAGTTGACGGTGCAGTCAACCATGTTGTCAATTCTAAGAATTTATCTTTAAATTTCAGCCTTACCATTTTTAGTTACCAAAAACTGTTTGTCTGTTGGCAGGTAAGCTTTGACTTTAAGTTCTTCTCCTGAAGCCCTGTAAAATGAAGAGCATCATTTGAGAATTTGATGACCTGAAAACAAAAGAACCCTTGTATTTTCATATTGTGTCAGGAACATTTAATATAATCCTCTTGGGCCTATTCTCAGGATTGGTTTGCTATGACTTTACTCTTCCCTACATACATTTGGTATGGTGCTAGAAAGCTTAGCCACATCTAAATGTTGAGATCAAAACCATTTTGTGCCTCAAGACTCCTTTCACTTTGAGATGACCAAGCAAAGATGACAGAATAATCTATTCTATATTAAATTTCGTAGGATCAGCAACAACAAAGTAGCAAATGCCGGAAGAAAGCAACTGCAGAAAAGCAAGAAATATACATCTATAAATACAAAACCTGTCCATAGTCACTAGTGCTTAAGTACCCTTAATTTCACACTGCTCAAGCATTTTCTTCAACTTCAGTAGTTTTTGGTTTGAATTAAGGGTAACATTCCAAATAGGCGATTTTAAACTGCTGCCAGACTCAGCATCATGTTTTCAAGTAAGGAGGCAGCAAAGGGGCAGGGAAACTGATTAAAACACAGTAGCTTTTTCTTCAGCAATTCAAGGCCCAGTACAGAGCTAAGACCCTGATGATATCAACTGCACGGACCACGTTCACTTAGAAGCAGATTAGTTTCATAATGCAAGACACCAGTAAAACACAAGGAAGCATCTTCTTTGCACCCTTACTGTACACCAAACAGAAGGGATTTCCAAGGGCAGTCACTCTACAGCATGGACTGCTCTTGGCTGACTTGAATACATTTATTAACAAATGCTTATCAAAATACACCATTTACAACTACTGCCTAGCAATTCTAGTTGCACATGGCCTTTGCTTTTGTAATCACCAAGACAAACCTGGGGAGCAATGCTGCTACTGCAGCTAAGCACTTAAAAGCATCTACAGTATCTACCAGATTATTTTCCCTAAAACCTTAGAAAAAAACCCAAAAAAATCCCAAGCAAATCCTCATCTCAACTACAGCTATACAGCAATAAGTAAGCCCTGCCTGACTTAAATATAGAGCCATCATAAAAGTTTTAGTGGAAAAGTCCATTCACTGCTCTGAAATGAGACAACTAAATCCAATGGAAACACACCAAAGCATAGGAAGGAATGCTAGCTTTTTCTTTCTATTTTACTTACCATTGCCAAGTAGGACAGTGGTGAACTAAGTGATCTCCAGCTGCAACAAACTATTAAGGAAGAAAAAAAAAAACCCTGTTAAATATGGCCAAAGAAAACAACCTCAATTTTTTTCCCAGCATTAGTATTTAAATTCCACATTCCTTTGATCGATTAACTGTGTAATCAACTAATTTTTTAACCAGGTGGGTGCTTTATTTTAACCCCATAACCAGGAAAAAGAACTTCACCTAAAATGCTTACTAAGCACCATAGCAAATTCAGCTTTTCAAAAGCTGTGATACTACCCGCAAGTCTAGTAAGAACCAAAAAAAATCTGGACCTAGTAAGACTGTTTATTATGTAATAAAGAAATTATTTTTATTTGCCACTATTCAAACTTTTGCAAAGGCAACAAAGAGCTTAATGTAAAAAAAAAAAAAAAAGAAAAAGTTTAATTATCTTTTCTTGTTCAAAACAATTTTGCAGTAAGAAAAGTGAGACTGAATCAGTAGGAGAACCACAACAAGGAAATAAACAGCACAGATTTTATATAATGACCAGCACTACAGTAGTTGATCACTGATGTTAACTAAAAATGGATTACCACTTAGTATGCTAAAAATCTTATAGGTAACTTTGTTCTGAAGAATTAGTTTTCAAAAATATTCACTCTGCTTGTTCTTAGAATCAAAGATGAAGCCTTTTATAAAACTGCATTACTACTTCAAAGTGATGCTGTCATGTTAAACTTGCCAGGAATATCACGCTAGACTTGTGTACAAACTCAAAATTCACACAGCAAAGTCTAACCGTCCAGGCTTATTTTTAGTAGACATACATTGAGGAAGGCAAGCCTGCATGCAAGTGATTTCCGTGGGCTTTGCACAGTCCCTTTGGAAAATGAGGTGCACAGCTATTGCTATAGGTGCTTTCTTGTCCTGAAGCAGCAGTTTATAACAGCACTTTCCCCAGCTGCCCAGAAGCTGCTGCAGTGTGACATAACAGGCTTGCAGCAGGTCACAGCCATTTCCTCACCGTGTCCTCCAAAGGGAGGCGGATCAGCGCAGCAGAAAACACCACAGTGTGCACTGCACATGGATTAACAGGCTTAATCTCTGCAAAAGTGCTTTCCTTTCACCTGTTCTCAACAGAAGCCTCTAGCAAAACTGAATCCTTAAAAAAAAACCAGCAAACTCTCCTGATACACAGGGGAATTTTAAAATTTATTATCTCTTACACAGTAAACATAAATGAAACTCCAGAATTACTTAAAATGCTCTGTTCAAGGAGCTGGAACTCTGCTTGTGACAGCAATGTTGAAATACATTACTAAAAATGAAAAAGCAGTGTAGTTGGTGGGTCTAACAGATACACAGCCCTAAAACAGCATTTGAAATTTCATCTACTTTTTTTACCTTAGGCAGCAAAATTGTCTAGCTGGTTTCACTTTCTATTCCTCAAGCACTGATGCTACTTCATATCAGAATCAGTAATGGAAAGGGGAAGGAGATCAATTTCAGGACATTTTATTTCTAGTCCTGAAAAGAATGATTTTAAGAATTTCCCTGTATTTATATGCATAAATTAAAACAGGTGTCATCTTTGGCAGTATTAACTTGTAAGAACTCAAGACAGGCAAGAATTTTTTTTAATTAAATCAAGCACACAGATAAGTGAAAAGAGGGAGTAAGTTTTGAGTTTGATTAATGAGTCATCTTTAGTCTTAATTTATTCATCCTCAGAGGCAAGCCACAGGAACCCCACAAAAATCTATACACCAATTAGTGTCTCTCACTAAAGTACAGCTTAAATTACTTTAGCACCATTCTTATATAAAGACCGTCAAAGGGTCAAACAGTAGATCCATACCCCAGCTTCATTTAGATTTAACAAAAATTTAATCTTGCTGTATAACAAGATCCCTTGACTACTGTTTTGAAGGATCCCATTTATTCATCCCAGCAGTATCTAACTTAACACAGAGAACACAGACCATTCACATTCATATTGGTGTTTAAATGCTGCAAACTGCTTAATGTAATACAGTGTAGTTCTTGCTATGTTCTACAGAAGGTGCCTTTTTTTCCAATACTACTGAAAATTCTTCTCCGATAAATCACAAAGGAATTAGGAATTGGTAGAATATTTGTCTAGACTTTCTCTGTTATTCTAGTTTATATACAATTAAGACCATGTACTATTGCTTAAAATATATGAATATTTATACACACACATACATGTGGTTATCAGAACACAACATCATGTTGCTAAGCCCGTTTTTCTGTGTGGTACTTCAGAGGGAGAGAATGAGTGTTTGCTTGCCAGATAACACAGTAGAAAAATACACGCAACAATATCAGGAAAAATACTTCTGTCCACATTATTTACCTGCATCAGTCATCATTTGTTCCATTTTTTTCCATCTCACCATTACATTTTGTCACTGTTTTTCCTTCATTCTACCTACCAGTCTTTACATTGTTTTATTATGCCTCTGTAAAGACAAAGTGTTTACAGATCAGTAGCACTTCATATGAGAAAAAGTGTAATGGAGGAACTAAAATAGCATAATACAGTCAGGGTTCTTACTAATCCAGGAAAAAATCCTGTTTCTTGCTCCTTGCACTGGAGTTCTTAAAAAAGACATCTGCTTGGCAGCAATCCAAAATACAACCAGCCTAAAGCAGCCTATATAGAAGATGGAAAAATAATAATCATTGGCTACTTGGTGTGGACAAATATATGTAATGATTTTCACAGAGCCTTGGAAGGAACCAAATTAGAGGCAAGCAAAGACTGTTCCAAAGATAAAAGCTGCCCTTTGAGTTGATCAGAGGAAAGACTTTAAAAATCAATACATTCCTGCTTCAGTCCTGAACTCCCATGACAAACAGAGCTGTTGACCTAGCTTCTTTACAATCTTTTCACAGCATAATAGAAGAAAGAAGCATCCCACATTCACATGCCTAATGCCATCTTAGGAGAAATTATGCTGATCTACTTTAATCTGTAGAGTACAAAAGGCCACTTAGAAATTTCACTTTGTGAAATTTCAAGAAGCAATAATTGACAAAGACATGATCCGTTTAACACAGTCATCTTGCATTAAAAAAACACATCATTACTTTGAAAATAAATTTAAGTTTCTAAATACTTACTTCTTCAGGTGTAATTACTCCAGTTTCTTTAAACTTGGACTCCTGCAAGAAAAGAAAATTACAGAAATTTTGTGACTTGCTGACAAATCAACATATTCCACTTTACTGGAAAAAACAAACATCTTCTCTACTTTTGCTTTGCAACTAGTTCTGTCCAGAGACGCAAGAATCAGCCTGGAAGCATGTTCTGCTATGACTGATAGGCATCTTACATTAGAAACTAAGGAAGTAAGGCTCCCAAAAATTACTTGTTGCAAAATATGAAGTATTATTAAAAATTATCACCTATACAAAATAAATATTTTTCCTACTGTCAATTATACCTATAACAAAGAAAAGATGACTGGCACTCTGTATTAAGTTTGTCAGTAAGAAACAGAAAATCAGTTGGAATCAGTGATTCTAACAGTCAAGGACTCCAGAGTTCTAGGCATTGAACAGCACTGCATTGCATCAATATGAGGTTTTGCAGTTCAGAGAAGTCATGAATGAAAAACCAAACCAAGTCTTCTCTTTGGTAGAAAAAATTAAATACAAAGATTTAGCAACACACTCTCTTTTAATGCTCATTTCTGTGCCTTCATCACGCACCTCACAGAAACAGTTTCAGTTTTTGCATAGTGGAGTGGGGCGTTTTGTGGAAGAAAGAATACATGGTAAGTAGACACCAGAATTATTCTGCTTGGAGAAATTAAGTACTTTGGCATTAAAGGCAACATTTATGAAGCTTAAGGATAACATGTCTTGTATTATATTAAAATCTAGACTAAGTGTATTATGTTTTGACTTCTATCACCTGTGCTACAAAAAATGAAAGGAGCACACCTGTTTCATATGGTTCTGATTACTGCCTTTCTGCCTCAATTCTAAGAAAGATAGGAAAGACAGCAGCTGTACAAACATTGTAACATTATTATATGCTAGCTGACTGAAATCAGTAATTTTAATTGCTATAAAACTCAGAATCCTCAAAAACACATGGTGCAACACCACAGTGGAGACAACTTAGTGGTTCCCCTCAAAATGAATCATAAGCAGCAGGGAACATGCACAAACTTTTATCTCTGGAATTACAGAAAGAAAACACGTAAAATATCCATCCTCTATTCCCCGAGGATAAATAATTCGTTCTTCCATCTAAGTAAATTCTTCAATTGTGAGAGACACAGATCTAGTTTCTTTCAAAAGTAACCAAGTTGGAGTATTTATTTCCCCCTTGTAAAAGGAACATATACACACAATATTCTATTCCTGCCTCCTCCCAGTAATCCATCTGGACACAAATAGTGAATTTGTCCACTCTTACAACAGCTGTGCAACAACAACTATACTATCCTAAACATCTCGCTTCCCCTTGCCATGCCACAACTTCGCTGCAACCCATACATTTCACATTGGTGGGCAACTCCAGAAAGATCCACTATTCAAACAAGAGCATCCCACATACCACAGAGGGACAAGTTCAATTAATAATTGACTGCCACTGCAATCTGCCCAGAGATGTAAGCTTGCAGGGTGCAAAACACATTGAAGGTCAAACCACAAAGCCACAGGCAAAAGAGACTTGTCATAAAGAAGTGTTTTTACAAAGCATGCAGAAGTATCAAAATCAGTAGTGAAAAAACTACTGCCAAGTTAAGCACTTGTATACAAAGTTGGGGTTCACATAAAAACTGTTTGCAAATAAGAGTCGGAGAATGTGATGTAGTCTAACAACTACTGAAAACCTTAACTTGTTTCTACCTAAATATGCAGTAGCAGGAAGTATAACAGATGTGTTGCCTTCCTTTATAATGACCCTACAGCTCATTTCTGCTATTCTCAGCTACTTTGGTGCACAGAAGCTTGTATTAATACTGTAGTTCTGATACAGGAATAAGCTGTGCTATGTAAAACTTGCTCACATAACAAAGGTGTGGCAAATTTTCTTGTTTTGGTTTGGCTTTTTTTAATGTCAGCTGAAAGTTTCCCTTTACCCAAAATAACCATTGCAAAGCAATTCTTGAAACGAGGCTCAAGTCTGTCTGTACGTTCAGATTTCAATTCCTGCACACATAACCAGGTAAAAGTTTCGTGACTTTAACAGAAAACGGCAACAACACTTAAGTCATTCCTCAAGAAGCCGCAGCAACACCTGTTCTTCGAAGGGCCCGCGCCTCCCAGGTGGATGCTCCCCCCTTCCCTGCGGGATGTGAGCGCCAGCTGGGGTTCCCCCTATCCCCTCCGGCCCGGCGCAGGATGAGGGCCGAAGGCTGTGCCGGCACGCCCAGCACCTCGCCCTTCGAGACCCACGCAGCTCCTCGGGCCCGGCAAGGGCACTGACAGCCGGCTCCCGGGCAAGCGGAGCGGCTCTCGGGGCTCAGGCAGTGAAGCGCGCCCGCAGGCGGGGGCGGCCATGGGTGTCCCGCCTCCCATCTCGGCTCCCGCGCAGGACCGGCACCTTGAGCACGGGCGTGAGGTACTCGGCCACCTCCAGGGCCTTCCCCTTCACCGTGTTGATGACGTTCTGCATTGCGGCGGCCGGATGGACAAACGGACGGCAACCAACCCCCCGCCCTCGGAACGGCACTCCGGCGGCCGCCCCTCACATTCCCCCCGCCCCACCGTCGCACGCGCGTGACGACACACGGTGCGCGCGCGCAAGGCGGGAAGAACAGAAGGGGTGGGGCCGCGGCTCACTCGGCCGCCGGGGGGCGCGCGCGAGCTGGGGAGGGGCTGAGCCCTCGGGTTCCCCAAGCCAGGGGGCGGGGCCGGGCCTGTGCAGCCGACGTGGGGGCGGAGGGCGCGCGCGTGTCCGCGCGGGGCGGGGCAAGGCGGGGGGCGCGCGCGCGGCCCCGCCCCGCCAGGTGAGGCCGGGGAGGGGGGGCGGGGGTGGGCCGGGAGCCGGGGGGGCGAGCGCTGAAGGGTCTTCGTGCGGTACCCGGGCGGGGCTCGGGGGGAGCCCGGCCCTGGGCGGTGGGGATGAATGAGGGGCACCGTGCTGCCGCAGCCTCCCGGGACCTGGCCCCGGCATCCGAGCGCCGGGTGCTGCTGCCTGGGAGCCCCGCTCGTCCCGCGCGGCCGCCGCCCCGCCGCTCGCGGCTATAGCTTGGAGCAGCGACGTGGCGGGAGGCGGTCGGCAAAGCCCGGCGGGTGTTCCTCCTCCGCTGTGGAGGAGGTGGCGAGGTGGGTGACCCCCAAGTCCGGTTCGCTGCCCTCCGGCTGCTCTGCTGGCATGGGACGGAGCCCATTCCGCAGCTGGCCCAGAGGGGCTCTCCGTCTCCGCTCCTCCCCCGGCCGGCTGTTGCGGTCCCAGGGCCCGTTAACGGATCGGGCGAGTAACGGCGGCGCTGGAGGCGGAGGTCGCGGCTCCGGTGCTCCGCTCCGGCTGCCCTGTGCCTCCCCCGCCGCTGGGAGCGAGCCGACGCCAGGTCAGCTCTAAGGGGTTGGTCTCGCTCCGTTGCTGTAGCGCTTCTCCCTGCTGGGATTAGGGGCAAGAGCTCCATAAAAAATATTAAAGAAAAATAAGCGTGTGAAATAGCTAATCCTTTTAGCTAATTTGTATGCCGTAGTTGCAGACTTCTCCGGAAACAGCCTCCTTGTACTACCTTCAGAGTCCCTGTGTATGCATCGTTTGTCCCCCTTTGACGGTGCTTGTAGCTTATCCTTGTCTCGGGGGCGGGGGGTGACCCCTACCTAAAAGAGGGTGTAGCCAGGTGGAGGTCAGCCTCTTGTCCCAGGCAACTGGCAACAGTCTTAAGTTGTGCCCCGGGAGGTTTAGATTGGGCATGAGAAAGAATTTCTTCACCCAAAGGATGGTTATATATTGAAACTGGAAGTGATGGAGTCACCATCCCTGGAAGTGTTGTAAGAAAAGACTGGATGTGGCACTTTGTGCCATAGTCTAATTGACATGGCAGTGTTTGGTCATAGGTTGAATTTTTTTTTTAATAAGAAAACAATGGTTGTAGAACAAGATCATCAATTGTTCTATGATGAAAGCATCTTTATGTAACACTAAGCAGTAAAATACACATATTTTGCCTTGTGTAACCAGTTTCTAGATGCACTGTTTATAGCGACTTTTTTTCCTGCCACCCAAAGGCACTGACAGTGAGGCAGCAGAATGAAGTTGGAGTGGTGTAGTCGATTTGCCCTTTGCTCCAAGACAACCGGCCAGACCTTTCTGCTTGGAGGTGTGTTCATTGCGTTGGGCTCAAGTCGAATCCTCCTGATGAAGTATTCTGCCAATGAAGGTACTGTTGCTCAATACCCATGATGTACCTTGAATAAGAAAGGGCTATAACATGTCCAAAAAACACATTTCTCCACCTGCAGAGTTTTTTTTGCATAAACATCCTATTATCTCTATAGGGACATGTGTTTCTGCAGTGGAAAATTTCTGTCTAGACAGTGGTCTACCATAAAGGTATAACTTGTGTTGTAAGGTGCATGATGTATCTTTAGAAGATGAGGCAGGTGATTTATTTTACAGCTAACTCTTCAGGAACAAGATTGTTGTCTAAGCACTATTGGCAGTACATGATTTGATTGAAATGTTTTTCTTGCAACAGGCTTAGGAGAGAAGTGGTATCCTAGTGAGTGTGCTAAAACTGGCTGGTATTGCCAGTCCTAAAAGAAGGTTGTATCATCCTGGAAGCCATTTTTTTGTGAAGGTTAAAAAATACCATATTAGTCCTTGGGGAAAACCTTACCATTTTTAATTATTTTTTAAAACAGCCGTGTTCTGAAGTTCTTCCAAAAACATACTGCTGTAAGCTGGAACCAGGTGAGGAAAGATTTCAGCTCAGAAAAGAGGCTATTCAGAAAGTTGTATATCAAAAACTTTGAAACATTTATAACAGAAGTTCTGACAAAACCTTTTGTGACTAAAATTGGGATTGGAATGATTAAAATAGATTCTTGCTCTAATTATGGATGCAGGAGACAGAAACTGATTGTGTACTCTCTGATTTGCTGGATCCCACAGATAACAAGTATGATTATCTTCCTACAACAGTGAACATGTGTTCTGAAGTAGTAAAACTGGTCCTATGTGTAGTGTTGGCGCTCTGGAAAAGGAAAAAAGGTAAGTACCTGCATTTTAAATAACTAAAATGTGTTGACATTCTAAGGTTTGCTGTCCTTAAACGCTTTTTTTTTTAACAGCACTTGCCACAGGTTTTGCATCACAGGTGATTTTTGTCTTTTCCTTCTTTTCTGTCCTGATGTATAAATATGAGAGATTAAATTCTTACCATTTCAAAATGGTAGAGAACAAATATTTAAATTGGAAGTGCGTGTCAGGCACTGTAGGTTCATGTTAAATTGAACGGTTGGTTTTGTTGACTTCTTCAGGAAACAGTCCTGGCTCTGGCAAGCTAGTAAAATTTTCACCTTCACCATTTAGTACTTAACATTTCGACTTACCTAAGACAGTAAATATATTCAGTCAGTGTTTGCCATCATTGCCTACTGCTGATTGATATTTGCTGGTTTTCTTTTTTTTTTTCCTTTGTTTTTTTATCCAGATGTCTGAGTTTTGCGGAACTCAATGCGTTGGGCTTTAGGAGAGGATTAGATATCATTGGATAGCTTAAAATTTGTGCTAATAAAGCACTTTTGGTATCAGCTGTGGAGCAGTCTAAGGTTGATCAGAGGCTTCCTCCTAAAATTTGTGTCATCAATACCTAAGTAAATGTCATTCTTTGTGCTTTGTCGTTTCTTTCTTCTTTTCTTCTTGTATGTTCTCTTTGTACCCAGATCATGTGCTGTGGTCTGCAAATACTGAGTTCTGGTTTATTTTGTACTGCTGACTTTACTGGCTGACTTTTGGATACTCCATGAAGAAATCCACTGTCTGTGTCATTGTTCCTGTTGTAGATTTGATCACTAATCAACAGGAAGTTACACCCAGTAAGGATGTCACTACTGTAGGGATTCTGGGGTGCTTTTTAGCCCTCAAAGAATGGTTGACAATGGAATTTTTGTTCCAAGTGGACAAATACTGTGATAGATGACAGGTTCTGTGACATTCTCTCTGCTTAAGCAAGGAGATGAACACCCTACAGGGTTGCTGCTCCAGCTGTGTGTTCTGCCCTGGAACACAGGTTCCTGTGTTGCCAGAGGACTGTGGAACCCAAGTGTTTTCAGTCTAATGGTGTTCCTCAAAAGAGAGCAGTGGTACCTATTCTGTTACAAGGAAATGGGCTTTCAATAATAGGATGTCTTTCTTACTGATTGCTTTTCCTTTCAGAAAAGGGTTGTGTGGGTCATCTCTCTGAATGTTTTTCCTGGAAGACTGTATGTAATTCCATGAAGTGGTCAATTCCTGCCTTCCTTTACTTTTTGGATAATTTGATTGTCTTCTATGTACTGTCCTACCTCCAGCCAGTAAGTATACTTACACTGAATAAGGTGACTTCTAATGTGTTAGTGGGTAATGCTGCTTTTAGGCTATCTGCCACGGTTAACACTGGCAAGGCAAGACTGTAACTGAGGCTGTCTGCTGTTTTAACACAGGCAGGTGAAAGAATAATCTGTTACCTTTCCATTCTCTTGCTCACTGGTAAGTGTTGTACAGCTTTCAGCAGAGAAGAGTCTATATTTTCTCAATCCAAAGTGATTTAGCATTAGGGTGAAGTGCTTACGAAGTTGTGAGGGGTTTTGGTACTTTCCTCCTTTTTCCTTCTTCAGCTTTGTATTTCTCTTTCAGTCCATTTGTTTCTCTTGCTATTATTTGAGCTGCACTTTTTCTTTTACCACTCTCTTTATGTGACATAAAGTGAGTAAGCATAGTCTCACAAAGGGAGTAAAAACAGAAACTGAGGAGGGGATGAAGAAAACTGACTTAATTTTTGCATTTTTTTGTTAGCTTTGTTTAGGTACAAAATTTAGTTGGTACTTTCTTCTAGCTACCCTCATCCTTTTGGATGAACCTGCATATGCCTAGGACATTGTACAGGTTTTATACTTTTATTTTTGTATCATGATACTTTTTTGGTTCAGAATCTGTTTTCAGTAAGATGGAAACAGATGGTTTGTGCTTGCTTTAAAATACTGTGGCTGCCCCTGTTGGACATTAAAAATAAACAGTTTTCTACCTTCTCTATCAGAATTTCTCTTTAAAATATTGTTCTCTTAGGCATATATTTCTGACAGGGACAGACCAGTCCAGAGTCTAGAACAGGACTCAGCTCATAAGAGCCTAATAAAATCAAGAGTCAGATATCTTAAAATAACATGCACAGCTGCTTGGTTCTGTGGTTTGTTATATACGTTCTTTTTTTGTTGTTGGGATTTTTTTGGTGGTGATGGTTGGGATGATTTTTGGTTGGTTGGTATTTGGTTTAGTTTTTTGCTTTGCTCTTTAGTTTGTGGGTTGTTTCAGTTTGTTTTGGTTTTTAGTTTTATGAAGGAAATTCAGCTGTAATATTAGTAGAAGCAATGCCTGATGTGTAGGAAGTTATGTAAATGCTATTTTTCTCTTAGCAATTTAATTTGGTTCAGTTAAGGTAATCCTTTGTAATATGCACAGCTTTTGTTTTGCATACACACTCACACACACACACACAGATATACCTTGTCTCTCTCCCCTCAGAACATGTGCTCTAAGATTCCTCTCTTTAGAACTTTTAATATCTTTTACTTAGAGAAATTTTATGATGATACCTAACTGAAACTGTAACATTATTATGATAAAGAAGTATTAAAAGTGATAACTAAATATCTCTAAGACAGAATAACTTGGTAGTGTACAAGACCATGAATGTGGAATGTGAAGATGCTTATAAGGAAGATGGCCATACCTGACTGAACCTCATCATGTGACCTTAAATGCAAAGTAGTTTTGGGAACAAGTTGTACCTGGGTGAGCAGTTATTGGTATTAAAGAGTTCCTTTGTTGAGAATTTTTGCTTGAAACTTCAGCTACAATTGTGGAAACTTTTTAGTGGCTGAATTTCCTAGGGACTTAGCTTTTGAGATTTTGCTTGTGATGTGTAGATTAGTAGCATGGGGAACTTTGATATTCATATTCCTTTTCATCTAAGACAGAGCTCTCTTTAGGTTTCAGACAACAGAGTTATCACAATTAACTTTTTAAACTATCCTTCTAAAGATTTTTCTCATAATATTACCAGAGATGGATGGGGGACATTCATGGAACACTTATAGATTTTGCTTAAGGGCTCTTTTTTCCCAGAGTGATTTCTGCCAGATTTCCTGTTTATCTTTTTCTCCTTCCACAGTGTTCACCTAACATGAATATTTACTGAGTTTTAATTTTGCAAAGTAGGAAATGAAGATGTGTTTTCTTAGGCAGGTGTCTCATAGTCTGTAAGTCTTCAGCTTACTTGAGAGCCTATTTTGTGCTGTTTCATTAGAATGATTGTTCAGCAGACAGTATGTTGGATAAAGTGGAATGAAGATAATGAGAAAAGAGTCTGTGCTTTACTTCTGGTGAATGAAAAGACAATCTATAGCAGAACTGGGAATGTGGAAATAATGAGAAAATTCAAGGAAAGGTCTGTACTCCTGAATCGATATATGCTTTTGAGTAAAATTTTCTGAAAAGGTGAGTTCACGGTGAAGGCTCAATTGAACCAAAAACTTTAGATGCCTGGATCTTTTGTACATGTACTGACTATAAAGGCCAGTCTGGAATAACAGTCAGTTTGCAAAATACCCCCACGCTCAAAAAGAGGACTGGTGCTGATGGATTCTGATCTTTACTGGTAACTGGAGTGCTTGAAAAGCCTCCTCTTGGTCTGGTGTCCCAGAATACAGTGTCTAATACAGAGCTAAAACAGATAATCCTTGCCACAGGGACTTCGCAACTTGGGATCGTGGTCATGGATTAAAGCACTGAAGTTATTATATATAGTTATTCCCAAATTAAACACAAGCTCTAGTGTTGTCTTCAGTTGAAGGAGAAATAGAAATAGATTCTTTTTTTTAAGTTACAGTTGCAGACTTGAAAATTCAAGACAAGAACCTCTTTATCTTTGATAAACTTACAGCAAAAAGCACTTGACATACAAGAAGTCTGTTTTCTGCAAGTGCCTTGTCCAAAACTGGAATTTTATCAACACTGCAAATGGTACTGCAGCCTCACCTTGTTTTATTCTTTGCTTGTTCTCCTTTTGGAGCAACTTCCTCCTTCGTGCCAACACAGCTGTTTTTGCAGCTGACTGGTCAGCCCAGCTGGGAACTGATCTCGCTGAAAACTAAACTGTTCTTTGATAAGTAATTTTTCTGTTGCATTGATTTCCTCACATCTTCATTTCAGTATAGCTTTCCCCACTGCAGTGAAGCTTCATCTCTGTGGTTTCCCTGAGAATTTGAAATGGGACTTGAATATCATTTTATGAGTGTGTTATTGTACCATTTGGGTGAGGAAGAAAGTTCAGTACCAGTGCTTTTCACTCTGGCATCTTGCAGGAAGATGATGAACACTTGAAGTCTGTAGGCGTTTGGTGTCCATAGTGTGTTTAGAGTATAACTTTGTTGTTCTCCTTCTCTTTCAAGGCAATGGCTGTACTCTTCTCAAATTTTGTCATTATAACAACAGCTCTTCTCTTCAGGATAGTGCTAAAGTAAGTAATATTTGCTAAAGTAAATGAAATTTAAATCTTCCTAGATTTGATGAAGTTAAGCTACATTTTTTCTCTTTGTCTGATGGGAACAGTAATTCTCTTTTCTTGTGGCTACACCAGCTTGGAGAGGAGGTTTTGTTTTCTACATCTGGAGGTGTAGGAAATAATATGTTATTAGGAGACCCTTCATATGTCTACAC
The DNA here is from genome assembly GCA_009812075.1 of Sialia sialis. Taxonomy (NCBI): domain Eukaryota; kingdom Metazoa; phylum Chordata; class Aves; order Passeriformes; family Turdidae; genus Sialia; species Sialia sialis. The sequence goes on along the minus strand of VRYO01001681.1, from coordinate 3,525,899 downwards.
GTTTGGTCAACTCTAGTAGAAAACAGTTGAAATAATGATTATATAGTCACTGAATGGTAAGAAGAAAGCTTTCATTTATATACTAAATATTTTATTTCATGATTGCCAGTACTTCTTACCAGTCTATTGCAGTTCTTAATTGAGTGTAAACATGGTCTAGTAAGAGGAAATGAGATAGAGAAGAGTGAAAGATAGAGGTGTGTTTTGGTGATTAGTCATGTGACGAAAGTCAGACTATGTGTTCCACTTTGCTGAATTTGTGCTCTTTCTTGTATGATTTCGAATCAAAAAAGGCTTTACTCTCTAAAAGTTGCTTGTGTTAAATATGGCACAAATAAGCCTTTCCTATTGTGTTAATGTGCCAAAACTGTGCCTGGTAGTCTGACTAGAAATGTTTTTTCTCATTTTAGTTTTGTGTCTCTTGTGATGTCACAGTTCACTTAATCTTCCAAATTTTTGATTTTCACCAACATAAACAGGCTTTGTTTGAGCAGAAAAGCAGTATAAATTATTCTAATAGTCTTGTGAATTACATTTGTAGATTTATAAGATGTGCCTTCAGAAAATACTAGAAAAGGGCTCCAAATCGTGAGGTAAAAGAGCAGTATAGTGAACGTTTTACAAAGAAAGATGGCAATTATTTGGATGTCTGATTTTTTTACTTTGTTCATCAGGCCTTTGTTGCCATGGAGACAAGAGTTGCTTTTAAGTTGTTAGGCAATCAGTATCTAGAAATAATATGATCTTGAAAGGCCTTCCTTTTCCTTATTTCCTCAGAATACTTAATTTTGTGCATCTTTGATTCCCAGACTCGGCCCCCTTTGCCCTAGAAAAGTGTGTTGCGTTTTGGCATTTTACTGTATTCTGAAAAGACTTTTCTTTACACCTGTCTGTCTCCTTATCTGTGGCACGATGTCTTTTATATTTTTTATAGATCTGGATGTTAGGTCATTTAATTTATGCCACCGTGTTTCTAAATTTAGTGGCTTTTTTGTGTACCAGGCGAAGACTCTCCTGGATACAGTGGGCGTCTCTGGTGATTTTATTCCTGTCCATTGTTGCCCTGACTCGAGGAACTGGAGGCCATCAGCACAGCTTGGCTGCACATGGATTTCATCACAGTGTATTTTTTAGGCCATCTAACCACTGCCTTCTCGCTACTGGACCTGAGGAAACATGCGTGGAAAAGGGCAACTGCGCACCACCAAGTTTCCTTCACAGCTTCCAGTGGAATGTGACCAGTACCATGGCAGGAGCATTGAAGCCTCTACGCCTCAGCCTGGGCCATCTGCTTATTCTAGTGCAGTGTTTTGTGTCTGCCCTGGCTAACATCTACAATGAAAAGATGCTGAAAGATGTGGATCAACTTGGGGAAAGCATCTTCACACAGAACAGCAAACTGTATGCCTTTGGGGTGCTGTTCAATGGGCTCATGCTGGCATTGCAGGCTAAGGACCGGAGGCAGATAGGGAACTGTGGCTTCTTTTATGGGCACAACATCTTCTCCGTGGCTCTTATATTTGTCACAGCTTTCCTGGGGCTGTCTGTAGCCTTCATCTTGAAGTTCCGAGACAACATGTTCCATGTAATGACTGCTCAGATCAACACTGTCATCATCACCACTGTGTCTTTCATCATCTTTGACTTCAGGCCTTCTCTAGAATTCTTCTTGGAAGCTCCTGTAGTGCTTCTCTCCATATTCATTTATAATGCCAGTAAAGCAAGAGGTCTGGAATATGCCACTCTGCGGGAAAGGGGAAAACTCATCAAAGGAGATGCCTGGGAGAGGTCAAGTGGGGTAAGGCTTGTCTCCTTTGGTTTCTCTTTTGTTTTACCTCCCTTTATGCTATGAAATGCTTGAAAGAATCAACAAATGTGTGTCTGGACTCATCCCTCAAAAGTTGTGCAGTATTTTTTAAAATCTTGAGTATTGCTTTCCATATGCCACTTTTTAAAATTGTGAAACCTAGGTAAGCATTGCTTTCCTGCTGTGACTGTAGACAGTCCTGTGAGCAACTTCAGCTTTGTACAAATCTTTTCTTGAAGGCTTTATAACCAACAGGATTTACTTACCCAGGGCATTCAGAAATTGGAATTGATGCCTGGGAAATAATTTTACCTAAGAACTGGTAAGTCTGTGTAGCTTAGACCATAATAAGGAAGTTGACACATATGATGTTAAGGTTCTTTCTACAATAGCAGTCAAAGATAGCTGAAGACAAAAAGGCAATGTTTAAATACAGAGTTTTAACATGGTTTGGGGTTTTTCTTCTTGCTGTGTATTTCCTCTAGGCCTGCTGGCATTGTTTGTTCTGATTTGAACAGTGATCTAGTTATCTAGAAGGTGTCGATGCATGGCTTGCTCTTAGAGCTGTCATTCAGCTGAGCTGAGCAGTCGCCTGATGGGAAGGTTCATGCTGGTGTACATCAGCCCGCAGGTACAGACGGGCAGTGGATGCGCACTGGAACCAGCAGAGAGCGCTGTCCCCACTGCCTTCCAGCAAACATAAAACTTGGACATGTTTTTCAGAACTTCCACATGGTACCTTTTTAGGTTGTTGTTAATGAGAAGTAAATAATGCAAATTCATGTATTTTTGGTATGCCAGGTGTCATCTATTTTAGCACTTACAGCTAAGCAGCTATTGTAGAAACAAATAGCACTATGTGAGCATGCAAAGCCAGCTATATCTTGGCCTGCATCAAAAGCAGCGTGATCAACAGGTCAAGGTAGGTGATTCTGCTCCTCTACTCTTGCAAGAACCCACCTATAGTACTGTGTTCAGCTCTGGGCACTTAGATCTGCTGGAGCGAGTCCAAGGCCAGATGATTGGAGGGCTCTCCAATGAAGACAGGCTGAGGGAGTTGGGGATGTTCATCCTGGAGAAGAGAAGGCTCCAGGGAGACCTTCAAGCATCCTTCCAGTACTTCCAAGCCAAACCATTTTATGACTGTATGGAAGAACGGGCTACAAGCTGTTTCAGGCAGTGAGTCACTACAAAGTGTTAAAGATGCAGGGAATGTATTTTATTACTATATATTTTCTAAATCTTATTAACACACTTAGTAAAAGATTTAAATTACAGGGTTTTATTTTGCTTTAAGTGATACCTTCAGAATAAGCCTTACTCTTCCTTTTTTTTCCCATGGTATTAATAACAAGGTGACTTTTGCTCACGTTGTTTTTTTACTTCTGGTTCCTGTAGGATGGAGAAGAATTTGAGAGGTTGAACAAACCAAGCAGTGACATCGATACAGATGAAGATTCCCTCTAGCATGAGGCCGGCTTGGAGGAGTACTATTACTCACAGTGAGAAAGAGTTAATCTTTTATTAACATAGGGAAGGGTTGTTTTTCCCCACTGACAGCCTATTTGGAACTGGTTTTGGGGCTGGATGTCAAATGTGGATGAGGACAATATTCAAGCTGTATATATGGAGAGTTGTATTACTTTGTGCCTGTTTCCCACTGTCTGGGGAAATTGAAATCTGGAATGCCATTGTAGCAACTGGTGAATTTTACATGCAGCTTATGTGGCCTAACTTTGAAAGAGCTTGAATAAAACAAAATTTTGTTAAACATTATGAATGCATCATCTTTTTTGTGTGTGTTTAGAAAGGCTTTGTGTATAGGCTTAGTTTGCACCAAGCCCACTAACGAAAACAAATATTATGCAGCTACAGTAATGCCGTTCAACATCTGGAGCACTGAGCAATAGAGTGCAGGTGGCAAGATCATCTGGTGTCATTCTATCCTGACAGACTGATAAGGTCTTGCATTCATTTTGTACAGAGAAAAATAAATTCTGCAGAGTGCCAGGCATAGTGATCTCAGAATTTCTGTTGAGGCATCTGCTGAATTTTGACTGAGATGAAAAATAGGTTCCAAATTATTCAGAGAATTTAGAAACAGGCAAGGGAGCAGGGATGCCAATAAGGGATTCCTGGTATGTTTCTAAAGCCTCTTCTCTCAGAGCAGTGGAAAAGATCTTGGTTTATAATTTCCTCCCTTCAAAAATGTGTCTTTCATAGTTGAAAGATACAGTCAGAAGAATTCTTAAGATAAGCAATGAGTTCAGTGTCAGAGCCTCATACCAGAGTGTATAGTAAGCAGTAAGTGATGCATTTCTCTGGACTGAAGACAGTCCTGCCTTTGTTCCCCTCTGCCATCCTGTCCAAGCTCTGTGTATAAAGCTTGTGTGTACTGTATTGATGGCTTATTGCTATGTTAACATTCCTCCTGTTATTGATCCATCAAGAGGGGCAGTCTGTTTTAATATGTGGCGCATGGTTTATAACTATCAAGTTATAAACTATGAACTTAAAATTTCTATTTTTTTCTGTATTTTTTAGAGTATATACTAAGAATAACTGTGCAAAATTAAATTAATGTTGTGGTTGAGACCTTTTTTTGCGTCTAATTTCATTGTGCTTGTATAGCAGGCTATTTCAACACAAAGAATCCTACTTGTTTGCATGTGTACAGAATGAATAGAAGGCATATTTCAGTGTAAATTCCTGAAACTCTGTTGCTGTCATTGGTTTATGGTGTTGTGCTTTGGGAAATGATACTTTAAAAAATTCTCAAACTGTTAAAGGCTTAGTGACAACAAGACTTTTTTTTTTTCATTGTATGCAACTTTGCAATATATACTTGAGTTTGTTTGCCTTTTTCAGTCACAGCTACCAACTTCAGGTAGTCTCACAAAAAGTACTGTTAACTTCAGATTGCTTTGTATTTATGTGAGCAGTAACTTTTTACATGAAGTTTTGAAGACCTTTGCCTTGCATTGAGTGAGAACATAGAAATTAGCCATGATCATACTTTCAAAGACAGAGCATCAAAACAAAGACGAATGTCTTAAAAAACACTTTTGACATTTGTACCTGAAATACCTGCATTAAGAGACAGGAAATATGGAAATGACTGATCTTCAGCTATTATAAAGTGCATTTAGTTCTTGCTTTCAACTCTTGTCCTGCTTAATGATTTTCCTTTCTGTAAATTTCTCCAGTCCTATCATGCTTGACTTACTTGCCAATGTCTAGATTGCACAAAGGTATTGGTTATACAACTGTTGATCCAAGTTTTTACTCATGCTGTGGATTTGGTTCTGTCTAACACGTAGAAATCTTCCTGTTGTCTTCAGGTTGGAGGTCCCAGAGATTATGTTGGATGGCCAGGCAGGTTTCTTGTTATAATGGAGGAGAACTGTATATCCCCTTTGCAGCAACAAGAATGCTAACTGATGTCTAAAAAATGGGTAAGGATTTACATCCACTTAGCAGTAACACAGGGCAAATAGTAACCCAAAGTATAAGGTGCAAATCTTTGCAGCTGTGCTATCCATGGCAATGGCAAAATGTAGTGTGTAAGTGAGATTTGTTAGAGGAAGTCACTATGAACAGTTACCAGCTGGAGAACAGCCCTGCTGAGCAAGGGGGAGCATTTCTATAGTTACATGTTTCAGATCATGTGAAATCCCACTTGATTAAGTATTTCCACTTTATGGAAACTACTCCATGTTGGAAAGCTTAACTTATATTTGCTCAAAATTACAATAGAGAAATTTATGAGGATGTTTTTGGAGAGCAGCATTAGTTTGGCATGTAGTCTTTAATGAATGCACTGGGCAAAGTACTCATGGTAAGCTTTGATTTGGAGCCCAGATTTACAAATGCTTGAACTTAGTTGCTGCTGAGGGTATTATGTTCCTCCCTCCAGGTTTGAGGAAATCGTTCACAAAACATCCCAGGAAGAGACAGGTGTTTGTATTTCTCTTGCTTGTAACAAGTCAAGTATTTATTTTGGTTAATTTCATCTGTTTTGTGAATGACATACTATGGATGCAAACAGCCATCTTGGAGCTGAATCAAATGCCACAAATATGTACAAGATAAAAGTCTTTCTTTGTCATGTAGAATCTTCCCACTAAGGTATATTGAAATAGGACCTTACTCTCAGTAAGTCTGTCCTCAGAGTTGATGCTGTAGAGACCGATCCAGTGATCTGGATTTGATTTGTTTTGCCAATTGAAGTCTTCATTTGGAGAAATATACAGTAATTTCAGAATTATAAGCCGCACCTCCTGGTAGCTGGGCAGACCACAGTATTTGTCCATATATAAGCTGCACCTTTTTTTTTAAAGTTAGGATCCACGTGTAACAAAGTAACAAATTAGTAACAGACACAAATTGGTTTCAGGTGCTCAAGTTGCAACAGTTTTCATAGACCAGAGAAGCCTTTAAAGGCAGCCCCAGGCACCCTCCCTGGCTGGTTCTCACTTCCGGGTTGGCATTTCACTGGGATTTGTCCATAGATAAGCCGCACTACTGGGGTAGGCTGGATTCTTCAATGAAAAAGGTGCAGCTTATAATTGTGAAATTACTGTAACTCCTAAATGCTTGTAGCCTGCAAGATAACCACATGTTGCTGTTGGAAGGATATTTTGGCTTGGTGTTCCTTCTGGCTTTGCTTTTAGTTTTCCATAGGGAAAAGTAGGTTGCAAAATCAGGATTTTAAATAATAGCTAAAAGTTTCTGGTGATTTAGAGTCATTTTATAATGAAGGCAGAAATAGGTACCAGAATGTAGAATACAGAATCTTCTACAAATTCTGTACATTATTGGATGTGTAGTTTTGGTTAAGAGCCCATCTCTACCTCCCTTGATAAGCGGACAACTTGTTTGAAGTCTTCTTTTTAATGCAACTCCCACTGAATGCCTAGGCTGGGTACTTGAACTATTTGTCTTTGAATTTCAGACAGGGATATTAAAAAAAAGGCCGTTTGATCAGGTGCTGCACTCTTTTTGTTGTAAGTTAACCCTCCCAGCACAGGACATTTAATTTATGTGATTTGTATGTGAGTTAAAAGGGCTTTCATTTAAAGACTTTTCCTGTAATCTTGTTTTCATGTAAAGTTTAAATGAACACCTGAAAGAAAACACCCCAAGGACATTTTTCTTTCTGTCTACAAGAGGTGCCTGTTAGGCATCTGGTATACTTTCCCCTACTTTTGCTGTAGGCAAGGAAAAGTTAGGCAGCTGACCTTGATACAGTGATGCAATGAGCTCTTGTTTTCTAAAAGTGAGCTACAGGACAGTCCATTTTCTTCTAGAAACCCTTCCATCCTGTGATTCTTTTTGTTTTTTTTTTTAATTTCTCTGTCCACTGCTTTCAGCTGTGGAAGTGCTATTGTCACTAAGAGCTCAGAAGCTCTCTGCAGGCAGCAGTCCTCTCAAAATCATTCTGTCGAATGCCTTCCCCCAGTTAGCTCCAGTCAACTGAGAAAGGTAAGTCAGAGCTGTATCCTGCACAACTACCTTGTGATAGGGAGGGCAGCCTGCCCTAGAGGGTGACCAAGTTTGCTAAGCTAGGGCCTTGTGAGCATCTGTCTGCCTTTCTGACATTCAGAAGGGCAAGTAATGCCTGACCTGTTGTGACTTATGTTTCTAAAGAAAGCATCTGGTTTTGAGTGAACATGTTGCTTTAGCTGGTTTTGTTTTCATCTGGGAGGAAAAGAAAAATCAGGAAAATGCCAGAAATCAAAATGCAGAGCATGCTCTGGCCAGCTTAGAGCTCTAGCTTCTCCCTATTCCTGTGCTACTTCTGTGATGGCAGTACCCAGTTTGAGTATCCTGTTGTGTGCATCTGTATGTAATGTGCACCCACATCATGGATTATAAAAAGTAATGTGACTGGTCAGGCACACCTTCAACATCAGAAGTGCTGACTTAGTATCTTCACTTAAAGATATTCCACAATATTTCTGCTGCATCTTTAGTATTTAGAAATCTAACCCAAAAATTGTGTTGAAACCATGGCTGTGCATGCAGTTCTGCCATGGTTTCAATAGGCTAGGGTGATGCTACAGCTCCAATGCCCAATGACATCAGTGAGAAAGGAGAAAAAAAAAATCTCTGAAAGTGTGGCAGAAATAGAGATGTTTAGCAGATTAAATTAAACACTTTTATAAACATTTAATCCAGATCACTTTTATAGGGGAGAGTATGAAAAGAAGAGGTAAAAAAAAATTTGAAATTTAGAGTAATAGTTTAATTAAAAGCATTATTATAGTGAGCTAGTTACAACTCATTGAAAATATATTTGAATGAGATTTCTTTTTCTGATGAAAATAATGCTTTTCAGATTTCTGTATTTCAGACAGTGCTAACTCTGGTTAGTGTTTCCACTTAGTTCTCATTAACTTAGATTTAACAGTGAGGTGGGCAAGGCCTAAGAGAACAGGGACCCCAACTGAAAGAATAAATAGCCATGCAGTAAGCTTTGTAGTTAAGAACTTTACATTGTATTGTATTGGAACAATTATGGCCATAGCCATAAACCTTATTTTCATTCATAAAGTCAGCTAATTACAATGATAATGCACTGTAGAAGAGATGCTATCTTGTTAAACATGATATTTCAAAAAGATTTTATTACTCTTGTTGTTATTAGTAAAGAGCATGGCCCATGCTTCTTTCTTATATTTTCCTTTTCTGGGAGAGACCCAAAGTGTGGTTATTTTTCTCTTCATAAGTTTAATGAAATCTCACTTTCCAATAAATATACTTTTTTTTTTTTCTCCTTAGAAAAAGTAGTAAAAAGCACAATGTTGGACAGTTTTTTTTCCTGTCCTACTGTAGTGCCCATGGGCTGGGGCTGTGAGGTTTTTTTATTTGGTTTTAATACAAACAGCACCTGCTGATGGCCTTTGTATATAAAGGTTTAAAAATATAAAGGAGTCTTTATTGTTTAAAGCTTCAATACTACTGGTTTGAATTGTTTCACTGTAAAGGCTTCTGCATTTTTTGAAAAGGCAAATGATGAAAGTTCCTTGATTGAGCAGTAGAAGAACAAAGCATGGATATCTAGGTGGCCTGGGAAGATTTTCTGCAACTGGCCCCCTATTGCTTGGATAGCTATTGGAAGACAGACATGGAGCAGCCAGAGGCTAAGTCGCTCTGTTCAGTATGGATATCCATGGTGGTAACTTCCGTGGTGACGGTAGTCATCTTGGTAACCTTCCTGGTAGCCCTGGTGGTAGCTATGGTAGCCGTACCCACCATACTCATCATCGGGGCACTGCATGCCCAGGGACTGCTGAATTGTCATTTCCTGGCGCCGGAGCTGCATGGAATCAATCAGGTCATACACAATCGCCATAGACCACATTGGAGAAGGATACCAGGATTTGACATTGCCATCTTTCCCCACTAGAAGCATGGAGAAATATTCCGGGCTAATTTGGAAATAATTCCGAATGTCTTTCACCAAATTAGCTGGGATGTCTTCTCGGTCTACAGTAGAGCTTCCTAGAAAGTGATCACATAAAATCAGCATTAATGTTTTGTTTAGGTAATAAGGGTTTTAGGTAAAAATAATTAGCAACGGGAGATAGGATATAGCCCAAGAGTTGGCAATATAAGATTCTTATAATTTGCAAGTTCAGATCCAGGAAATGGATCTGAATGAAATTACTGTGAACTAAGGATGTATTTTTAACAGCTTTTTAAAGTTTAGTAAACTTGTCCTTATTGTCTAGCCTGAAGCTATTGTAGTGTGGTATATGACACCCAAAATCCATTAACTACTTTGATGTCTTTGCAGCTTGGGTCACCAGTTTATGTATTGCAGAAGGTATATGTGGAAAACAGTAATAGTGAAAGGAATCACAAGAATTGAAATGTGATAGAAGAATTGCAGGATATAGAGCCTATAGAGCCTCACTTTTGAACTGTCATGGTATGTGAGGTATGGGACGTGGTAGATGTCATTTCTTCTTCAATGCATATGTTCTATGGTAAATCTGGAACTCAGGGCTTTTAAGTCTCAAGTCTGTGTTGGGTAAATGAGTAGAAACTGTAAGACAACTGAGATGAGTGGGCACATATATGCATAGCTGGCTTGGCAACAGGACTCTTACAAGGTGGCACCCTGCCTTACAGACTTGAGGTTCTCTGAAAGAGGTCAGCAAGCAAGTGCTTAAGGGTGGCCTGGCTGACAAAGGCTATGTGAATTTTCAGAAGGCTTCAAAAGGTCCTTTGATAGCATGGTTGAAGCAGAAGCAAGGTGGGAGTGAATGTCACTTTTACTGTAGGGATGGATAGGGATTAATTGTTCACCTTTTTCCCCCACACAAGAAATAAGGGGAATCAAACAAAGGTATAGGGGCCAAATAAAAGACACTTCTCTAAAAGTTCTCACAATAGAACATGTGCTAGAGGCCATCATCAATTCAAGGGGAGATTCCACAAAAATCTGTTGATCTTAACAAATAGGAACTATAAACAAAGTCATGAAGCCTCCAGTGAAAAATCAGTGGAGGCTTAATTTAAGAGTGTGGATGAAAGAAGTCTGACATCAACTTCCTATTTATTTTTACTCATACATGGACTTAATGCTTCTGTGCTGTAGAAGGACTAGAATGCTTTCATGCACAAAGCAGTTGAAGCACAGATGGGATTAATAAGCTTCTTTCTGTCTTTATTCCTCCACTGATGGAGGCAGTTGTTTGGATTATGTAACAGAGAAACCTGCAGCATTTGATAAATGGGACTTTCTTAAGGATCTACCTGGAAGAGCCTGCCAGGATGCAAGTGGAATACTAAATACTTATAAGAAAGACTGAGAAAAGCTTTTTACCAGGGTCCGGATACAGAACAAGGGGTATTAATTTTACATTAAGAGGGTAAATTTAGATTAGATATAAGAAAGAGGTTTTCTGGGATACGGGTGATGTGGCCCAGAAGCAGATTGCCCATATGGATGCTCTGTCTCTGGAAGTGTTCAAAATTAGATGCAGCTTTGAGAAACCCGATGAAGTGAAAGATGTCCCAGCCTATGGCAGGAGGTTGGAAAAAGATCATCTTTAAGAGGTCCTATTCACTCTAAGCCATTCTATGAACATAAATGTATAAATGAGAGATCCATAGATGAGAATCTGCTGAGTGTGTGTTCTATTAGGCCTGAAAGCTCTTGAGCATGTAAAAAAGACAAAAATCCCTGTCTTTGACAGCAAGGCTGATAGAAGAGTGTACTGAGGGTTCTGTAAGCTTAGGCAGAAAATCAAAATGTGAGATGAATTTCAGATATTTGTGCTTTTCTCTCCTTAAGAACATAGATAATCTTTAGCAAAGAAACATCAAGAAAGATTTTGTTTGCTTTTGTGTAATCTTATTTCTTAAAATAAATGAAAGAGGAAAACAGTTATGTTCATCCCTCTAAAGGAATTACAGCAAATAAGTACTCAGCACTGTATAACACCCCTCATGGGTAGTACTGAAGAAACTAGAAACAGTCACTTACCATTAATTGGATACAACTCTAAGACACCTCCAATATCTTCTCCGACTCCCAGTAATTTGAGGATAGTTATGTGGCGTAGACCTGTGGAGGAAATAACGTTTTGGGTCAGCCCAGATCTTTGTGCTTATCTCTGGGCAGGTTTCAGTTTTATCAGCCAAGTCTGTGCTTGCTAAATTAGGGCCCAGTCTTAGCCAGCCCTCCAGGGGAGTTACTGATTTCTATGCAGTCCCTGCCAGTCACATCACCTGTCCCAAACATAAGGAAAAGCTGATGTATCGAGTGAATGTAATACCAGTTGCATAAAGCTGTTCAAGGACAGCAGCATGGTGATGTGGTTCTGTAGCATAGGGATACAAGCATCAGATATGCCAGTAAATTGCAGAGGCCATTCTTCAGCTCCAGAATCTTTCTGCTGTTTTCTTCACTAGTAAAGCTTTTATTGTTGTACACACAGCAAAAAAATTATCACCTATGCCAGTTAAACTCTGAATGACTGCAGGGAGTAGTTTGACAGTCACTTCTTCCATTTGTTGTGCGCAGAGGCTTGGACTGTTGCATGTGCTTTGAAGATAGACCTTAGGGACAGCAGAAACTGTTCAACTATTCACGTTATGAGTCAAACATAAATCTACAAAAGCTTTGATGTAACTGCTTTTATAACTCAGAGGTAAGATACTTGGAAGCATACCACTTAGTTAAAACGCCATTGACAAATGCTTTAGAAACTCACTGGATCATGTTCAAGGTGTCCCTACCAAAGGGTGGGGATACTCAACTGTTTTGACTACATTTTATTCTTCAGAAAGCATTTTGCAGTGGCCTGTATCACAGTTTACTTTGGTGCTTTCCAAGGAGGTGATGCTGATGCTCTGAATGAAAGCCAGGTGATTGAGTAAACAATCATACTGTGCAGATCTCCCTTCTTGTGCAATTGAAATGCATTGAAACAGCAGCTGTTGAAAGGGGCCTGTTTCATTCTGTTGCAGGAGCCAATTCTAGACGCTGTATGGTATGTGCATTACTAGGAGCTTAAGGAGTAAGTCTCTCTGCACTTCAAGACAGAAGAATGCCTCTGTGTCTTGCCCTTAGTTGTATTCTGGAGAAGCCCTTCTCTCTCTACTGACTATGTTGGTGGATCTTGAAGTACTTAGGGTCTGGGAGTACTGAAGTACTTATGGGTCTGGGAGGGCCTTTATTTGATTAAAATGGCTTCCATTAATAGTTTTGCAGATTTTTGGAAATAAAGAAGTAAGGAAAAAAGAAACAACCCTGATGTCCATGCATCTCCCTGATGCCTGGCCCAGTTCTCAGTTGGATCTGCACTTACCAAAGCCTTTTCCTTGTGTTGTTAAGTTGTGCAGCACAAAAAATACCCCAGAACAACTATTTCTCTCCTGAAGTACAATCCTGAAGACAAGCTTTGGAGTGCTAGCATTTTCTGCTACATTAGTGTAATGGTTCAAAAATTATTCCAGGGAGCACTGTTTAGCTGTCTTTGCGGCCAGTGTGCTGTACTACCTGCTTAGCACAATCTTTCATTTGGATCTGGAGGAAAGTTTTCAGTTGTCAGGCTCCTCAGACTGTCCAGGTTCAAACTTGAGCAATGGAGTCCATCACATCACCAGGAAGGATGTGGTTTGGGGGAGCAAGAGTATAATTCCTTTTGACTCACCAAAATTGCAGGCTTGTCCACTGAGAGCAGCAAGCTGCTGGGAATAAGCCCAGTCTTCATCACTGGGAGCAGAGATCACCACCAGCCGCCTTCTCCATCGGAACCTGGAAAGAGAGTGTGGCCAGGCATGGTCATGACATGTGACTCAAGTCCTCCCAGCATTTCTGTTCTCTGTAGGCTATGTCATATCTCTCACAACTTCTAAGTAACAGCTGGATGGGAAATCTTCCCAGTTCTGTCCATCACTGAGAGAGGATAAAGCTTGTTTTGAATTTTACAGCTCCAAAACTTTCAAAGAAACACCTGCAGTGCTGCTGCTTTACCAAACAAACACTGCAAAGTTTATGATCTTTGCTCAAAGCTGCTGCAGTAGTTACAGCAGTGCTGAGAAGTGTATATTCATGAGAGGAGGATTCCTGTGGAATTCCTCACTAGGCATTTAGCTTTTACGTAATTCACCACTGCTGGAACTGCACAGTTATTTTGCAGTCCAAGGGCTGTCTGAGAATTAGGGTGTATCTTCATTTCAGACATAACTCATACTTCTGTTTAAATAATCACTGCCTTCTTTTTTCTTTCCTGCACCACGTTTGCTCAAAATACATCCAACATGGCTTTAAATGTGAGCTTGTTTGTAAGTGTGTGGTTGTGTTAGCCTATGGCTATATCAGGAATGCATGGGGCAGTAAGATAAATCCTGGAATCTTTCTTTAGTAGTGCCTACACCCCCTACCCAAGATTTTGTGTAAGGGTCTCCTTCCTTTTCTGTCAAGGAAAGGCAGTGCCATAAGGACGCTTAAAATCTTTAAAAATTGTAACTCTAGAGGTTTTTAATACTCTATCAACAAATTGTTTTTTGAATATAGGTAGTTCTCCACTTAACCTAAATAAATCAGATTTATAGGAATTTGCAAAGCTGCAGAGATATTTTTACAGCAGGAAATGATCTTTTAAATGGATGCAGATGTTACTCTATTATAATATTAGCCTGCTTTTCTGCTGTACCATGTGAAAATCTCAAAATGAAGGGTAATGCAAAGGGTCAATTCTGCTTCACTTAAGAGAAGCTGAAGATAGGGTGGGACTTGCTTAAAATTAGAGAATTAGAAGAGCAGGACATGCTGATGTCTTTGCTTGTTGATTGATACAGATTTTTTTTTTTTTTTACAATTAGAGAAGTAAATCCTTGAAAAGCAGACCTCCCCAATTTTCAATTTTCTCAGGAACAACAGCAAAGAGACATGAATGTGTATGTACAGTTAAGTTAATGGTAATGAGAAGCATTAAGAATCACATATGTGATGTGAAAAAAAGAAGGAAAATTCTGAGTCATTATTCTGAAAATGGGGAAAAAATAATCTTTGTGCTATTTTGTATAGAAAACTATCTGTTTACCTATGAACAGCGAGTGGGAATGTGGGCATTGGGTCACATTTTTGCCTAGGGAAAAACTGTGAGTCACTTTAAGATACTTTTATATTTCTTTCTGGTTTGGTTGTTTTGGTTTTATTTTAATATCTCCTTTGGAGTTACACAGAGCTGAAAAATGTTGAAAGCCATTGAAGCTGTTTATTCCCCTGCCCCAGAAGCACTTGGTGTGCTTATCTGGGACTACATCTTAGAAATTAATTCAGTTGGTCCTTCACAGCTGTTAGTTTGCCAACACTAATGTACAGATTTCTGCTTTATTTCTGACATCAGAAGCCACAGACCAATACTCTTGACAAATCTGCCAGATCCTTCCCTGTGTGGATCCTTTCTTTTTCCTCTATCTTTTTTGCATCCTGTTCTGATGTGTAAGCCCAGAGAGCAGCACAGCCAGTATCTAGCTCGTAGAGGGGGATTCAACCCCAAACTCAAGGTTTTCTTCCTTTTTCATGTGGCTTTTAAGCATTTCTCAAGCTGGTTCTGGCTCTCATGGTATTCTTTCACACTAGGCATGTTAGTTAAGAACAATATTTGCGTTATTATAACTGAGCTCTGCAAGGAGCAGCACCCGGGAGATGATGCCAGGGCTCTTGTTCAACTGGGAACAGGATATTGGACAAAGCTGGAATTAATTTTAATGGAATCTGACCAGTTAATGTGGCTAGAGAAGTCCACCCAATATTTAAACCCTCATGCTTGTTTCACAGACAATAAATGCATTCTGTGCAGCAGCAATTCTGTTTATAGATGCAACATTCTGCATTTTTCATGCCCAGTTTTCTAAAGTGTGTTTATTATTAGGGCTGTTTCCAAGCAAAGAAGGATTTGTGGCCTGTCCCTTTCCAGTGTATAAGCTCTTTCTTGTGCTGATCAGCTGTTCCCAAACTGTGGTTCTTCTTGGTGGTCTCAAGGATGAATCACTGGTGGTGAGTTGCGTGGGGTGGATCTTGTTAAAGGTTCTGTTTCTGTTGATGTGGCCATTGAATTTTAAAATGTTTATGAACCAGTAGCCTATTCATTTACTTGATGCTCCTTTCCTCCTTGTCATAATCCATCATGCTGCCTCAGTTATTTTTAAATCTGTCTGGCATTAACAGTGTATTCCCATGGATTTTCATAGGTGAGGAGGATGCAGTTGTAACAGGTAAGGTGTAGAATATGGGGTAATCCTAATTTAAGATCAATTATCCTGTGATAATTGAGAGAGGGCTATAGCTGCACAGCTCTTCTGTGTCCACAGTCAAACACATTTACTGCCTGGAATTTAGGTCTCAAGGTAGAGTAATAACACAGCATGTAGAGATTGCATAAACAAAATTGTCTTTCTGCAGAAGGTCTCCAACATTTTGCAAAAGACATCTGCAAGACCTTTAATAATATGCATGACTAATACTGGCAAAGACCAACTGTTAAGCAGGATAAGAAAGAAGTTAGAGAGAATAAATTACTGATTAATTAACTACATGGAAGGGATTAGAATGGGATTAATGAGATAGGGATGGTTGATGATCAAAACACAAAAGCACTGTGCTTCATACATTTAAAGTGTTGAACCAATGTCTGTGAATTAATCCTTATTTACTCTTCTAATGCAAATCGGTTTTATTATCTCCATGTCATGATGGGGAAGCTGAGGTACTGAAAATCAATGTCCAAGGAAGATAGTTAGACAGGAAACATGCTTCCTATCTTCCATGTTCTATACAAGACTGCATTCAGCTTTGGCTGCATCTCTGTATTTGCTTAACATCGTAAATCCTGAGAAATCTGCATTTTAAAATCCCAGAAATAGTTGCATGGGTATTTTTCCAATACAATGATAATTAGTAGAGCTAGCAGTAGATAAGAACAGAAGGTGATACCTGGATAAGAAGCTCTCAAGGGATTGCTTCTTGTCTTCTTTGCAGACAATACCCTCTTTTTTCTGTCTTTCCATGTCTTTAATTCGTGATTGGAAGGTGTCAATCAAATCAAACACAGACTTCATTGCTATGGGTACTTCATAGTATTGCTGTTAAGGAAAAAGAAACAAGACAGGTGGGTATAAGGATGCTCATATTAGCAACCTTTCTGCATGTATCACAAGACTATGGGATATTTAGAGATTCAAGTATTCTAATTTGCACACAAGCAGGAAGGCCTAAAACAGATCAGAAACAATGGAAAATGTAATTGTTTTTTCAGTCAGACTGCCCTTTGGAAGTGGCATATTTTCAATATTTGTCTAAAGTGACAGGACACTGCAGTTACATATTATGTAAGGCCATTCAACTAGAGGATTGTCCTTATGCAATGTGTTGTCATCCCATTGTGCAGCCAAACTGTGTTTTAGAATGCCAGGTACTACATTAAAACCCTGTCAAGCGTGGGGAGGTTCTGTTCCTCATCATTCCTGCAGAAACACACGACTCCTAGGATTACCTAAGTGCAGAATATGAAGATAGCTACCCAAGTTCTAAAAATTTTGCTTACTGTCCTTTTGCTTGTCCTGCAGCAATGACCAGGTCCTGCATCAGTATCTTATGTGCCTCACATGCAAGTGTGTAGTGTAATTTCCTGAATTTTTCAATTTCTTTTTCATATGTTTCCAAGGCATTTTCTTTCAAGAGAACTGAGTTCAAAGAGTTGAAGCCCTCACCTTGACCTTCATGTCAGTATCTGTCAGCACCATGAAGAAATCATTGTAGGTCATCCCATACTCTTTCCTCAACTCACTGATGAGCTGTTGGTCCACAAGATCTTCATCTTCTATCACTTTCATGGGTTTTTCGTTATCTTAATGTCAAGCAAAGGAGAAATAAAAATAGTCATAGAATCACACAGCCCTCTGCCTTTAATTTTGCCTCAAAAGAAAAGGGAGAATTCATTTCTCAGGGGCCCTCTTTCTGCTGCATATTCAATGTATTACAAACCATGTGTGTGAACTTTTCATTCATATGACTTTGTCTAGTTGTTCATCCCAATAGTCTTTGAAAATCAGTCAATCCTAGGGCTCATGCACTTCAGTATTTATCCTTTGTACACTCTTTTGAAGAATCTTCCTTTTTCCTGGAAAGATCTTTGAGATTTTTTCAACATGCTTATACATGTATATGCATGTACTAATAATTTCACCAGGTCCTGAAATGTAGCCACTTCTGTAATTGAAAATAGGTATTTTGACAATATGCTTCATGTGCAAATAAAAGCATAGGTAATTTGGATCAGTAAAATATAGCTAGAAGAGCTTGAGGTTGGCCAGGACAGTAGAGTTAACCTTACCAGTCTTAAAAATTTACTTGTTGTGACTATAAGAAACCAGAAACTGTTTAACATGTCTTGAATGCAGTGCTGGCAGAATACCTCTCTAGATACTCGACTTTGGAAGTCCTTCCTCCTTCTGTTTGCTGATTTTAGCAGCCTGACAGGCAAAAACTTAGTTTTGATTACGACTTCTACCTACTCAGTGGTCCACTCTAAGAAAACATTCTGAAACAATGAGAAAAGGACTTCTGAAGATAGAGATTTGAAGACGAGCCTATGGAGCTACTGAGGTTCCTTATATCCTGTGGAACCAGGGTGCATTGCAGTCAAATCCTGAAAGTCTCCATGTCATCAGCACAGCCTCAGCTGTAGCATCCAACACAGCCCTATACAACTGCAACAGTGCTAAAACAAGGCTCCATATGCAATTGTAGCCTGAAAAGCTAAGGACAGTCTAAGCCACGCACCAAGTGAAATGTTACCTGGGCACCAAGACCTCCCTGCAAACACTGCTTTCCTATGCCCTGTGACACCACTATGAATGTTATATCTTCACTTAGAAATCCCAGCCATGGCTTAAGTGACCTGCCTGAAGTCAGAAGCACAAGCAGGTCGAGGTAGAATCCAGTGGTACAACTTTTCAGTCACTAGCTCCATAATTAATTGTCAGCAAATAGGGGTGTGATTAATTGATGAGTTAAGCGCTTAACAACAAGAAAGATTTGAGTCATTATACAGCAAAACATTTTAAATAATTTTCTAAATGTACATGGCTTTTAAGGAGCATACTGATCTGATTCAAATTTTGCCATAGGTCCATCCTGTTTATAGACTGAATGAAACTTCTGAATTAAAATTTTGGGTAAATTTAGAATTAAATTTAGAATCTGATCTTTAAGTTTCACACATTTAGGTTTCATACCTTCAGCAAGTATTAAAATTTGTTTATACTAATCATGATATATATCTTATTTATATGATTTTTCATTGTTATATGTACCTCAGTTGAAAATTTTATAAAGAATTAACAATAAATGTTACTGACTTTTGATTGGATGGATTGCTGGATGTGCTAATTGGTTATCCTTCATAAATATATGTAAATTCTGCATCAGGTGCTTGATGAGTAAGATTTATGTATTATTAGTGGCAAATATGACCATTAAAACATAGACCGAAAGTTCATGTATAAAAGCAAAGACTATCTCATTGCACTAGAGGGAGATACAAAAATGCAGAAGTTGTTATTGTGAAATGTGATGGAAAACAGCTAATGTAGAGGAGTACCTTAGACCAACTGACCTATGGCACCCTTCTGCTTTACACTCTAGATATCAATATGAAGTTAGCCCTTTAGAGTTTCTCTTTAAAGATATTTTCTTTCAAAACTTACAATGAAAAGAAGAAAATTAAATTACGGAGTGATGCAGAAAAGGATGTATCAAGGAAAAATATAATGCCACAAAGACTGATCTGCCTTTCAAACTTGGAAATTATTTCTGTGGAGGAAAAAAGAAGTTAATCTAATTGTCTCTTTCCAAGTCACTATTTGTCCTTGATGCCCGACTCATAAAGGACATCCGGGATCTGCATGAAGATCCACCTGAGCTGAGACTATGCTGCTATCTGCAAAGTCCTTGCTCTCTTTGCTTTTTCTCTGAAAGAATGGAGAAACGTTTCTCCATACATCTTTGGCATCTAGACAGGCTGGGAAGATGAGTTATCTTGAGAAATAATTCCAACGAGGTTACAAAGAAGGCCAGCAGGTTGTTTTAACAGTACAGTGACTTAATAGATTAAGTACTTGCTTTGATTATAGGATGGGTAGCTGGGGGCTGATGTTTAGTTGGTCAAAGTCCTGTTTCCCATGGGGAAAAGAGACCACATTTGCCAACTTGGGCTGACGAGCAGACCTCTGCAGTGACACTCAGCTTTTGTGTCACTCCAGTGGAAAAGTGGGAAATCCTCTGGTTTCACTGTGAGCTGATCTTGTCCAGTGTCACTGAGCTCTTTCATTCACCACTTCTAAATGTGTTTGAAATTTCAAGTGACTTTCTGTTGACTTTTCTGCTGTGTCTTTTGTATTTCAGTCCCAGCACTCCAATTAGGCCTCATCATGCTGGGTGCTCAAGGATCTCACTACAGAAACAAAATGTACAAAATGTTTCTTACAAGCTTTTGCTGCCTCTGACGCTCACAGTGAGCGAGCCTTGAAGAGGCCATACAAACAGGAAGGGTGGAGGTATAACAGAAAGGTATTTGTATTGTGTGTATTTCTATAAAGCTCAGGATTTGGTGTTTTGGGCAAAATCATAAGATGAATTTCATGTAAGGTTTAACCTATACCCTTCTAAATCTCCTGTTTTTCTTCAACAATTTAATTCCTCCTATGACAGCTCAGCTGTTGTATACACTTATGTGGTTTGGAGAAAGTTTGGATGTAGGTTAAGTTTGGAACAGGCTGAAAGAGTATGGTCTATGTCAAAGTGAATATCTGAATATTAGCCAGACTAGAGCTAAATATAATCCTAAACAGGATTTGCTGTTAGGCAAACTGACAGGCAGATGGATCTAGCTACACAAAAAAGTGACCTTGAGTAACCTTGGCCTGATGTGGAAAATCCTGGATTGCTCCAGATTTGTCAAAGAGGTGCACAAATGGACAGTCTAGCAGGATTTGTGACTCACAGTCATCCAGGGACACAAAGCTAGATCCTTTCCCTCTGAGAGCAGCAGAGGTGCAACTGGAAGCCAGACATAAATTTGTTACCTTCTGGCCATTTATATGCCACACCTGAAACATCCTGCACCTGGTCAGGTCCTGAGCTTTCTGTTCCATCATACGCCTTTTCCCAAGGTTCAGTAAAAACAGATGAACTTTGAGGGGAAAGATATGGTGGACTTGTAAGCAAAATTAGTAGCTTTTATTCTATTTGCAGTATAGAACTGTAGAATATTTAAATTTCTTTGGCTTCATCCACCAAAGCACTTATAGCGATGTTAACAGAAATGAGATAGTTCAATGATTCAAGAGATAACTAAGCTTAAGTGCTTTGCTGGACTGCAACCTGAAGTCTTTGTCCAACCACTATTGTTACAAAAGGACAGATTTTCACTGGCTTTGGTGGGTGCTTCCCCAGGACTGGAAAACTGACAGTAGTTGTTTCAAAGCTACCTAAGAGAGATGGATGCCCAGTATCACCTGTCCACATGGAAACTCGGAATGTGAAGAAGATGGCACTAAATATGTCTAAATTAGCTGGTTTTCAGGTCCTGCATAGTCTTAGATTTTGACCCAAGCTGGGGTGATTTTTTCCCTTAGCTCTCTGTATTGTGCCTATGAGATGGAAAGAAAGTATTAGAAGAAAAAGAACCTAGCTGGAAATGGTCAATTTTCATGCTGCTGTTGTTCATGGTGCCGAAAATTGTGATGACTGAGATCTTCCTCGTTGCCATCTTGCAGAAGCTCTCTAGATACTCATCTCGCTGCTGCACGTACATGGTGTTGTCCGCCTTGGGGGTTGTGATCAGCTGGTTGGTGGCAGAGACAAAAGAGTTTGTTTAGTTTAAGGAATGAAGCCGGTGATTATTTTACCGAAGGAGAACTAGTTGCTGTCTGCAAACTGGGCTCTGTTTCCCATAAAGCTGTTATTTCTGTTTGGAGTGTACCCTCATGCCCAGGCCTGATGCAAAGGCATTGAGGCAGCTAGAGAAAAACCTTCAGAAGCATGTACAGCTGGTTGCTCCAGCTCCTCTGCTGTTTCTACTCCAATGTTGGTAGAAGAAGTAACACTGCGTTTTACAGAAAGCCACATACTCTCCTTTTATCCTTTGCCCTGCCAGTCTCACCACAGCCTTCAGTGGTGGTATAACTCACTCACAGTGGGAGCCCTGGAAACATGGCAACTGCTCTGCCCTCATCCCATGGTCCAGGCAGGGCTCCCATGGCTGTTTTGAGTGCCAAAGGGTGAGTGCAACTAGGTCTACACAAGTACTTATGTAATGGATGGCCATCTAAGAAGACCTTGAAGACTTGCTGAGGCCACTGTGACCTCATCTGAAAATGACTGATTCTGCTTTTCTTTTTTCTAAGCCACTTTGACATCTTATGGGACTTATACTTGCTCAAAGGCACAGCTGTGGGCAAAAAAGAAGAGGAACAATTACAACAACAAAAGTATAAAAAGCTCTACATTCTACAGTACTTATTTCAAAGTCTTCTAAGAATTGCAAAGATTTAAATTTTAAAAAGTTTAGAGCACACAATTCAGATCTTCATCAGTGGCTGAGGTGAAAATATTCCAGGGAAGGGGCGTGTGTAACAACATTCAGTGATACTATGCAGCAGTTTCCAGCACAAGATATCTAGGAATGCTGCAGCTTTAGCAATGCAATCATTCTAACTGGCAGCAGTGAACTGCAATCAAGCACCTACCACTGATCCCCCAAATACAAAGGGAGATGGACTATGGACTCAAGTTCTATGATTTTAGGTCATAAATAATCACTAAAATCCTTCAGTTACAAATTTATGCTTTAATCTGTAACAGGAGTAATAATTTTCTGGCTGCCTTCTGAAGTTTGTGGGGCCCGAAGGCTAATTTTTGCTGTACATTCTTTATACATCCAGTTCATTAATGTAAAAACTTTTCCAGGCTTATAAAATCTACCTCTCATTTATGCAAAGGCCGCTGGCATGACTACAGCTTTGGGACATGAAGGTGAATAAGAGTGACAGACACAAAAGAGGGTTTGGTTTCTGGGCTACAGTATGTAATACATTGCTTTTAAATTGCATATTAAAATGCTTCAAATAAAAAAAAAGAATCATGAGAAGGGTCTGAGGACTGAGATGAAAAACAGACCATTGGTTTGTACTGTCTCCTAGTTCTGGAGATCATAAACTGGAAAGCAGAGTCAAGCCCAAATCTGATCCACTTCATCAAACTTTGTAGAACAAAGCAAATTTCCAATCAGAGCTCTGTGCCAGGTCTGCTTTAACCCAGGCTGTGTATTCTCTGTCTCATCAGTATTTGCACCACAGAATCACAGGATGGTTTGGGTGACAAGGGACCTTCTAGATCATCTTGTTCCAACCCTTCTGCCAGGAGTAGGGACACTTCCACTAGACCAGATTGTTCAAAGCCCTTCCAGCCTGGCCTTGGACACTTAAAGGAATAGAGCATCCACAACTATCATTCTTCCTCTTTTTTATAAACTTTCTTTAGGTACAGGAAGGCTCCTATAAGGTCTCCCTGGAGTCTTTTCTCCTCCAGAAGAACAACCCCAACTTTTTCACACACATTTCCATAGGAGAGGTGCTCCAGTCCTCTGGTTATCTTCCTGTTCCTCGTTTGCACACATGCGTGTGTGTGCATATGCATATATGTGCATGTGGATATATATGAAGTGTTACAGATAAACTGTCAGGTGGCATTTCTTCACTGCAGAGAAATAAACAAAAAACCCAAAATCACAAGGCCAAAATTTCTCAACATTTGTAAGACTGCAATAAAAGCCCTGCTACAGAGAAGTGAGACTGTTGGACTCAAAACTCATGTTTTTTTCAGTTTCTGCACCTGGGACTTATATTTGTTAGGAATTAAGCTTAACCCAGAATAGACTTCAAAATTCCAGATGTTTGAAATTCACACTGAAATCTGAAATTGTTAATGATGTAGAACTTAAAACCTTATGTCCTTCTTAAAAGATGTTTGGAAAAGGACTGAAACAATGTCCTTGGAAGCAAGTCTGAAAGACACAAGTACAGCAAAGCAATGGGAAACAACTTGGGTTGAGCTGCTTTTGCAGCAATGCTGGCTACATCTCTAGAGAGAGAGTTTCAAGACTCATGAATGACAGATTTAATTGTAAGGATTGTTCGCCTAAGGGAACTGAACAGTTTGATTGGAAGGAATGCAAATAGGCGCGTGTGTGTATTCAAAGAAGCTTGAGAAGTTTTCTGCAATGCTGTGTGTGGCAATGAGAAAATATAGAGTTCAGCCACTTTTTTTACTAATAACCAAACCAAACCTATTCTTCAGGGAGATTTGGAGTAAGCAGGCTGAGGATGTTATTAGATTCTGAAAAAGTGAGGTACAGCATGGCATAATCATTTGTCTGCAGTGAGTTCTGGCCTGATAACCTGAGATTGTGCAACTCTTTTCTCAGAGATCCAGCTGTCAGGTGGCCCAGCATCAGAAGGTTCAAATTTCAGACAGTCCTTTAAGTTGTCAGGACTGTGGTGGTGTTATGAATTAGCAGCCTGACATCTGTGAGCTTTACTTTTGGCTCTTTTATTTTCAAGGTTGTTTATATTTGTCCTGATGCAACATATATTCTGTAACATTGAGACCAAATTTCAAGGATCCAAACTTCTGCATAGTTTCTCTCTCTGAGCTTTTGTTTTGGCTAAATATTAGCTAACAAGTAACTAATAGGCATTATTTGCAAAATTCAATGAAGTTAAATTTTTTTCAAATATATGCCTTTTTTCCACTTCTAGTGCTAGCTCTGCACAGTCCCTACGTGTTGAAGGGGGAGAAGAAAGTTGCCTTGTTTTCAGGCCCATAATTCATCAGCAGAATGATTAATTACATTCCAATGGTTGAAATCTTAACTTGGCATCTTAGCATGGCACCTTAGCTATTTGTACTGGAATATGGAGCATGAAAGTCAAAGGCATTTGTGACAATGACTATTGGACAATAACTGTGAAACAGACCAGCTTGCGGCAGGATAATTGCAAGAAACCAGCTCCCACAATAATATTTTTAAAGAACTGTTTTCCAAAGTGTACCCTTCAGGATATGTGTCATCTGCCAGAGAAAGCATTTGTACCAGAACTAAAACTGCTTCCTGTCCCAGGTGAAGCAGTTTTCATAAGTAGCTGGAAAAACATACAGTGCTATAAAGCCTAGGGACAAGTAACTCCAGACCATGCTGAAGTTCTCAGGCTTGAAAACTTACTGGAGTGTTACAGTTTAATACACACAACAGGAGAAAAACCCAAACCAAAACAAAGTTTGCACAGGATCTCTGAAGATGTCTAGGAGATCTGAATGCCAAATTCTCATCAGATCTTAATCCCAAATTCCCCATCCCTCAGGGCATCTGATCACAAGCCTTTGTGCATATCCTCAGTCAGACGTGCACCAGTATTGCCAAGCTACCTGGCTTGCTTCCAGCTTTAGGACACCAGCACCAACATGAAGAAGGTGTGCCAGCTGGCAGGACATGCAGAGCACTGAAACGTGGTAACTTTGGCAAGCATCCCAAGGTGACAAATGGATGTAATACACACTGGAACCTCATTTTATTGATCTTAATGATACAGATCCTGACACCTACATATCCACTGGAAACAAGATAATCTGATGGCTATATGATGGCTTATGGAAGTGGCTCGGAACAGGTTTTTATCCTAATCTCTGGATGACTGATTTTTATACTGCATGTAAGATTTCCAATATGAAGCTGTGAAACATGTTGAAAACAGTAATTTGGGTTGATAAATTTTCCCCCTTAAGACAAAAGCACCAAAAAAGAGTAATACAAACCCACTATAAATGTATAGTTCCATGTGCTCCTGCTATGAGGGAGATACGGTAATAAAATTCATTTAGGTAATAAAATTCAGATTAATTAATTACTTACAATGAGCCTCCTCTTGCCTTCAAAATATTCCAGGAGGTTAGTTGCTGATTTCCTGGGAGGCTGTAGGAAAGTCTTCTTGTTGGATTTAGGAAAATCCTCATTCTCAGTCCTGCTTCCCTTCTTCTTCTTACCGCGGTCTTTGTCCTGCTTGCTCTTTTTTTCAGCTTTGACCTTCTTGGACTGCTTCTCACTCTTCTGCTGCTTGTCAGGTCTGTCCTTCTTCTTCTTCTTCTCAGGTTTATCCATTCGATCATGCTTCTTTGATTCTTTTCCTTTCTTTGGGGGAATATTTCCTGCTGCAAACTGTTCCTCTAAATGGGAACTAGCAGGCTTGCTCGGGTCATATTTATCTTCATACTCATTACTGAGTATCTTTTCTTGGGTCTTCTTTTTTGGTGGTTTAGTCTTAGTTGGTTTGTGTTGCCCGGGTGTGACATTCAGGTCCCTGTGGTTAAAGTCCTTTCTGTCAGTTCTGTTATCTTTAAATCTACCCACATTTGCCTTTGTATAGTGTGCTGAGGGAGCTGTTGGGAGTTCTGTGAAACTGTCATAGCGGGCAGCCTTGTTTGGTTTCCGTGTGGCTGCCAGTTGTTTCTCTTGTTGACTTTGCTGCCGGTCCCTGCGGTTTGTTTTCCACATAGGAGAGTAGAAGTCCTCAGAGGCTGTGACTTGTGGTGTAGTGACATCAGGGCCTACTGGCAGCCTGTGGTACTCTGTGGTGGAATGTGACTTGATGGTCCAGGTCCTCTGTGTGCTGGGGAGGGGTGTAGTTGTTGTTGTGGACCGGCTGGCTGTTGTCACTGCATGGGTGGTGGCATGAGTAGTTGTGGTGGTGGGAGGGAGGGTAGTGGTCCTTACTGTAGGCAGAGGAGTGGCCACTGTTGTTGTCATCGGTTTCCTCACTGTTTTGGTCCTTGTTGGCTGATTATTGCTCTTCCTTGGATCTTCCTTCCTTGCTGACACCTGGACATGTTCATTACCAGGGGTAGGCTGCATGATGCCCCCATTACTGCTTTCCTCAACCACTTGCCCTTCCACCCCAGCTGCTTTGCATGTCTGGATGAAGCCCTTCTGTCTCATCTTCTCAATTTTTCTGATGGGGTTCTGATCAATGACTTCATACATGGCCTCTAGCCTGACTGGATAAGGATACCTTTCCTCCACTTGAAGGGTTTTCTTCAACAGTACCATACCAAATTTCCCTTTCTCCAGTTTCAGGAAGCTCATGAGCTTAGGGATGAGGGCAGGATCTAGTGGCTGTTCCAGGATTTTTCCCTCATTGGTTATCCTTCTAACTTTTCCGCCTTCTTCCCCTTCTTCATGGAACAACACAATCTGCTGGATGTGCCTCTCAGCCAATTCGCAGTAAACGTCATTTTTCAGGAGGCTCATCATGAGCCGGTAGTAGCCTTCAGAGGCATGGGGGGCAGAAATAACCCACACCCGATTTTTCCCTGCAAAGCTGGCCAAGATATTGGGAGAACTTGACCCTGAAGGGAAACGTACCACTCGTGACTGAGTGGCAGAGGATATCCCTTCATCCTTTATCATCTCAGACTTGGGGTATTTGGCTGCAGCTGTGAGTCTCTGTACCAACCTCATTCTGGTCCCTGTGCCCCTGGCCTGGGAACGTGCTTCCCCTTGCAGGAGATTGGTAGGTGGCTTTGGAGGTGCAGAAGAATCCCTCTTGGTGACAGGGTGTTGAGAATTTGGGCTTGAATTCCTCAGGGATGCTCCAGACCTTCTCAAGAGGCTGCTTGAAGCCCTGTAAGCCAGGGGCACTTTCCTAACTCCATGGCTCCCTCTTTCCACTAGCCTCTCTGTCTTCTCAGAGCCACACACTAACCATGCTGCCCATAACAGGGCTAAGCTGAGAGCTGGCCTCCAGTTCATTGTGCAATCTGTGTTGGTGGGGGGAGGTGAAGGAGAAGAATTAGATGTTAACAGTATGATGGTATCTTGCACTAGTGATTAAAAACGCAAACACAGGCTGGCTATTTTGTGTGATTTATAAGTGCTTGATTACACCTCAGTCCTGCCCTAGTGGCTTTGTAAGTTTTACAGTTATTTTTGGAAAAAACACAGAATGGATCACTTTATGAAAAAATGAGATCATCCTTCTGTAACACGATACTGTCTATCTAAAACGACACCGTGATCTGCATCCTTCTCTCTCTCACACTCTCCCCGTTTCCCTCCACACTGTCACTATACACACATGCAAAGACACACAGCATAAGGGTCCTGTACAGAGAGCAGAAAGACAAGAATTTGACTTGAAACTTACACACTCAGGGAAGTCCCCCTGCCAGAGACGAGTTTTCACGTCTTTTTCCTTTAAAAGGAGACCAATGCCATACAGCTTTACTGTTGTTCAGTGATTTATCTTTACGCAGCCCAACAGGTCGCAGAGCCTGTTGTGTGTCTCTTAACTTTCTTCTTCACCTTCTTGACAGGCGGGAGGAGGTTAGCGGAAATTTCCTTTGTGATCTCTGCTTCTCCATTTACCTGCAGGTCTGGATTTTTGCTGTACCGATTACCCACACAGGCAGGGATTTCATTTAAAAAAAGGGAACTTCTGTCTGCTCCAAGTTTCTCTCTTTTAAACTTCCCAAAACTCCTTCCCACTCCTTGCTTCCTCAGTCCCGTTTAGCTCCTTTGTTTCCAGAGAGAAAAGCACCAGCACTAATATATTTTCCAGGCTGAAGAAAAACACAGGAATGTGATGCTGAAAAAAAAAAAAAAGAAAGGACGCTTCCCTTTCCCTTTTCTCCACACTTTGACAAAAGCAAATTGTAAAACGCTCGTCTTTTTTTCTTCTTGGCTGGCCGCGGTCCCAGAAATGTCAGGGCAACCCCAGCCCTGCACCGAACCAGCCTCAGACAACGGTGGCCACTGGAAATGGGGGAAACTTCACTCAGGATTTAACAGCTCAGCAGAACCCGCCTCCTCCCCACTCCGACACTGGGAGGGAGGAGGAGGAAGGCTCTGGGGGCTGAAACACTGCACAGCATCACAGAGCACTTCAGAGAGGGTGACTCCAGCCTTAACTCTTTCCTTCACTCATCCCAGCTTTCTGGTGTTCTCCAACCTCAGCTTTTTCTTTCCTCCCACCAAAAGGACACTGTCTGGATAAAAAAGTATGTTTCTCCATCAGTCTCAATAGCAGCTCTGGTGTTTAAGAATTATTATTTTAAACCTAATTATTTCTGCCTTGTCTTTGTGTTCTTCTTGTTTTTTATTCCGGGAATTCCTCAGGGAAATCCAATTTTTCTTCTCTTTCCAACCAGTTTCTCTTTCAGGTCCTCATGTATGTCAATATATTCTTTCCTCAAGCATCATATGGGCATGACAGTTTGTTAATTTGTAGTTTTTAAAGAGATCGGGTTGTTTAGTATTGTACTAAAATTAGAATCATATCTATTTCCCATTAATGTGCACCAGCAATGGAAAAAAAAAAAAAAGAGAAAAGATACAAAAATACCCACAGAGACAAGGGTAAAGGCAGGGTCATGTCCTTTACTCTCCCTTCATGGTGTAAATGACACCATTCTATTGAGCTGACGTAAACTGGCACAGCTTTGCTGGCAACACCTGGTCTTTAGCTGATTCACACTGACTTCAGTGTGCTGAGCACCTTCAGTGTAAAACACCACTGAATTGTAACTGATGGGTAACACCTAAAAATATCCAAGACCTTAATACTACTTTGTTTTCCAAGATTTTGCTTATTGACAGGGATGTTTTACATGTCTGTGGGTAACACACTGGATTTGATCTCAGTTATATTGTCTGGAGGTGAAGGTGCACCTTCTACTTTCCTTGATATTAATGTTTCAAGGAAAAAAAACAACTTTCCTTTCTTTTTGTCTTATTTTCTTAGTTTTTATTGAGTTTTCAAATGCACTGATAAACATTAGTAGTGGTTTTGCTAATATGCATTCAATTTGTGTTTTGTGGCCAGTGGTTTGCCCTGGAAGTAGGGGAGAATGCTGAATGCCTGTGCTCATATTAACACGAGGGCAAAAATGCTCAGCCTTTCCCAAAATATCACACCCTACATTCACTGGGAGATAAGGGGACTGTACTTCTCACAAGAATCACAAAACTGGCATTCTGTGGTGTAAGGGTGGGTAACATTTTCCACTTAAAATAGTATCAAGCCTGCTGGTTTATTTATCTTCACAAGGAAAAAAAGTCATTGAAAATTACATTGTTTCATGATGACATTTTAAACAGACTGTAAATAAAAATGAGGTTTTCATTTCAGTGATTTATCTAGCTTCATTGCAAAGATTTTAAAAAGAAGTGACCCTATAGTGCTGATGCCAAGTATTTGATTTGGGGTAAATCAGATTTAAAATGTAAACTTCTTCAATTTTTTTGGTTTGGTAATAATTTGAAACCACACAGAGGCAAAACATAACTCAGCTGCACAAGTCTAATGATGCCAAGGAAAATATGCTCAGTACATGACAGCAGAGGAAAGAAACAGATTTCCATATTAGCTCTGCGTCTATCCTATCCAGTTATAGATATGCTGAAGAGCTTCTGCGAGGACTTTCCTTTGCTTTCCCAACCTGACTGAAGAAGTAGCATGATCCAGAATCCGCCTTAAGTGTATTAAATTGTGGCAGATCAGTGAAGATGATAGGTTGTAATGCAGGTGTAGGGAGGATCTAGCACACAAGAAAACATGCAACCATGGGGATTATTCTCAAGGCTGATGTTTGATAGTACCTTTGTCCGAGGCGAGGAATAAACTTGAAATGACTGCTGGAAGTATTTGACATCAAAATTTCTTAGAAATTAAATAATTTATAAAGGCCAACAGGGGACTCCTAGTAAAGTGAAAACATATTTTAAAGGGCCAGTGCAAGGTTTTACAGCACGAAGAAAAAATAAAGACATAAAACATTATAACATACAGAACAAACTTGAAGGCAGCTATTCAGTAGATGACTTAAATGTCACCCTGGAAATAGGCTTTTGGTATGATATTGCAGCAAGGAGAAATCCTGCCAGCAGTCCAATGAAAAGTTGGAAAGTCATATACAGTGTCAATAACCTGATTTATGCTTTACACATCAGGCTTTTCAAAAGAATTGCAAAAGATTCAAAAAGTGATATGATAGCTGGATATGATCTTACTGAAAGGGAGGTGGGGAATTAACTATGTGAAAGGCACAGCCACACATTGTTCATGATCTTCTCATGCATGCAAAGACAAGAGACATCTGCAAATAAATTGCTTTTTAATCCAGCAGAGGAAGGCAGAAGGATAACCAATGATTAGGAATTAAATGTTGCTGGATGCAGACTTGAAGTAATTGCAATTACTTGAAATTTTTACTAATTCTCTTAGTTAACCCTGGGATAATTTGCTCAAGAATGTAGCTGTTTTCTCTGGCTTAGTCTTCAAATCAAGGTTTTAAGAGACCTTCTTGGCTGGACTGGAAGTAATCAAAAAAGGATGAGATGAAATCCCCTTGGCCACCTCTACATGGAAAATCTGAGACCAAAATGACACCCAGCCCTGAAAAGTGCAGCTCCCCGGAGGCTTA
Source organism: Sialia sialis (assembly GCA_009812075.1). Taxonomy (NCBI): domain Eukaryota; kingdom Metazoa; phylum Chordata; class Aves; order Passeriformes; family Turdidae; genus Sialia; species Sialia sialis. The sequence goes on along the minus strand of VRYO01001681.1, from coordinate 3,495,030 downwards.
TGGAAATGAACTCTGTAGCCCACTGAACTGAAACGAGCAGTCTGAGAATGGTGGAATGCAATGTGCAAAACTTGTATCCCTTGGAGTGCTTTTATAAGGAACTGAAAGTTAATGCTATGTCCACAAAGGGAAGTGTACTGTGAGTCTTTTTATACTTTTCATTAGGTATCAGAATTAAATATATCAAATATGTCAAGGGGTGTGCACACAACGACACTATTTCAGCTGCTAAACAATTAGTAGGAAAGTAAACCATCCCATGAATTAGGATTCTTTCTTAGCACTTCAAAACCTGGAGAAATAAGGTAGCAGAAAGAAGGAGAGCCAGAGGGCCAGCTTTCCTTTAAGTAAGCTTCAAGGCAATCCTCCAGAGAGTGTGGGAGAAACTGCTCCCAAGGAAGGTGAAAGGAGGCACAGGGTTTAGGAAAACTGGAATAGTTTGCTTTATGCAGTGCTGGGAAGCTGGGAGCCAGATAAGCAGGTGTAGGTTCCCCTGCTGATGCCAGTGGGGGGTTATTAGAGTGGAGAGCACCAGAGCCTGAATCCTGTGAAGCCAGACATTGTTGATGCTCCAAGAAGGGACAGGTTTCTTGAACCCTGCTGAGTCCTCACTTTCCTGAGGGGGAAAGAGGCTATTATTAGTAATCTGACTGGGGTCATAACCCAGCCAGCAGCTGGAGAAATAACAACTGGTAGTGTAAACAGGGGAACTGCACTTCAGCCCCCTGTATGTGAGCAGGAAAGGGAGTCAGTACAGGGAGGCTTGCAAATGCAGTGACCCGTGATAAAAAGACCAGTGCCTGGTTAGTCAGATCAAGCTCCTAAAATAGAAAGGAGCTTTTGATAAATAGGTTGGCTGGCCTCATTTGAATCTTCACTTTTTAAATATACATTTTTCTGTGGAATCATCAAGAATCTTGCTTAGAAAGTGGTGATGAAATACTTTAAAAATAATTATTACAAACTATAACATTAAATGTTTCGAACCAAGGCTAAGCTTGCTAGTACCATTAGGGTTGCAGCCCCAAAAGTTCAGGCTATAATTGAGATTCAGGGAAGTTCTGATGCCTGGATGTTATTACTGGCCTGTGCTCAAGCTGACCTTGACTTTAGCACCTCTGCTTGTCCACTTCACAGCGCTTCCTGGCGAGAGGAAGGCTCTCACATAGACCCATTTCTTGTTCTACATCTGGTTGACATCTGGGATGGAAACATCAGCCAGGGAGAACAAAATATCTTCTGGACAGGACTGACACAAGTTCCACACCAAACTGACTGATGCAACTGGGGTTGTATTCGCAAAGATGAAAGTGTTATACAGAGAACAAATGAATACAAAGGTTGCCATCTGCCGGCCTTGTAATTGGTGTCACCCAGCCACAGGCTGGGGGGAGTGGTAAAGCCACTGCAGCATGCTGCAAGTGGTCTCTTGATGATACATCTGCTGAGGTGAAGCATTCAGAAAACCACAGGAGCAGTCTCAGAATAGTTACAGACAGACAGACTGTCATAGAAATAGATCTTGAGATGGTAAAGAAAATGAGGCTTAAATTAGCTTACATTGTCAGTGGGTGAGGTCAGCATCCCTCTGTTAGAGTGATATAACCCCACTAGGAAACTGTGCTACAGGCATCTCATAATGTTGATGTTGAAGACTCTCCCATGAAGTGCTATTAGTTACAGCCCCCAACTCAGATGGCTGCACAACTAAACGAATTTTGGCCTCAGCAGTGAAGTCACCAGCTGCAAGGGCTTGGATTCCCATCTCAGTTTGACACTCTGTAGCAGAGGGCTTTGTGCTAGCACAGGTCTGAACACTGATCCATGCCACATCCTTTCTCTGGTGTGTTTCCTTTGTCCTTCTCCCATTGTCTGGGAGACTGCCAGCTGATGTTGAGCCTTTCTGAACAAGAGGGGAGATTGCCTCAGGGCTCTCACAACCCCACAGATTCAGGCAGGATAGAAGCTGGTGCTTATGCAACTTCTCTCTGCACAAAAACAGTAATTTCACGATTATAAGCCGCACCCGAATATAAGCCGCACTTTTTTTTTTTTTTTTTTTGTCCTTCTCTTCTTTTCTCTTCTCTGCGCAGCAGGGTGGGGGTGCTGCTGACAGGCCAGGCAGGGCCAGGGCCGCGCCGGGAGGGGCTGGCCAGCAGCGGGAGGCAGCAGCACTGGCAGCAGTGGGCAGCTGGACGGGGGGGACC
>VRYO01001681.1:3469242-3489526 GCA_009812075.1 Sialia sialis | reverse complement strand
TAAAAAAAAATAATGGGGCTTATAATTGTGAAATTACTGTATTTAGAAAATCAAGTCAGAAGCTATCTCATTTAGAGTGAGAAAAAGATCCATGTCCTCCTTTCAGGGGTTTCATATGCTGCAGGAAGGCCCATGCCAGCCTCCTGAATACTCTCTCTTCTTGGTGAATACAGTTTTTCCTATTTCCTTACAGGTTTTTTTTTGCGCTTCTGTGGCTGTAGGGGCAGAACTACTCAACTGGGAGAGGGGGAGAATGGCTAATCTGGTTAGTGTCATCATTCTACAGACAGGGACATGAATCCTGTGACCTCCCTGTGCTATTTCTTTAAGTAGAAGTATGCACAGAATGATGTTGGTAGCTGAGATTATAATTCATGAGATGATGGCAAATGGTCAGCAGCTGCCAGCTGAACAACTCTGACTCTGCTGCTTTCCGCTGATAACACAGGAAGAGGATGAAAAATAGTGTGAGAAGTCATGACATTGGCACAAAGGTTGTGAATTAGGAGTTCTCTTGGCTGACTTTTTTAAGTCTTTGACATAATCTCAGCCCAGGTTGGAACTGAACCCCGGTGTCATTTGAATAGATTCCCACCAGGCCAAAACCTAACAATACTGTTGAATCTTAATGGGTTTTTCCGTAGCAGAAGGAAGCAAAGAATAAAAAAGACTAGTCTCTGACAGAGAGACATTGAGAAGATATGCATGTCTTTGCTCATTGGTAATACTAGTAATATTTTTAAATCAAACAATAATAAAAAATCTAGTATTTTGATGTTGTTGATGTTACTTCACAGGCAATAAATTCACATAAACAAAATTGGTACAGAAGGGATTAAGATATATAGTAGAGGTAGGGAGTGGTCTCTGCCAGGCATAATCTGTGTCAGTATTTTCATTCAAGATAAAACACTTTTAAAGGGTGGAAGAACTTATGCACATAAATTCCACAGCTCAATTTTGCACTGCAGGGTAAGAGACATTTTTCACAGCTATTGACAAAGGACATTCCAGCAACTAGTGAGATCTGGATTTCATTACGTATTTTGGACTACAGTGCAAAAGTACTATCTGCCAGAAGAAATGTGGTTGAAGCATGTTTTATTAATATATTGCTGCTGTTCTTGGATTATACCCCTGTAGAGACTCACATCTGAAATGACACATCTGATAGTCTGTATATTAGATAGCATTTCAAGCCTTATTTTTTGGATGAGTTTCCCTTACAATATACAGAGGTCATGCATATTCCTATTTTTAAGCATTCAGAGAAAAACCCTCAGTGATCTTCTCCAAAAGATTATGGACTGTTCATGAAGCATATTAGTGCTAGAAGGACAAGTATAACTACAGTGCAGGTAGTTCCTGCCATCAAGTTTGGTACCTCTGTATGTATTTTATTATTAAAGAATGACTTTCTAGTCCAGGCAGCTTCTGTCTAAATACATGGAACAAAGCAGTTCAATGCTGCCAACATTTCTGTCCAATGAATGAGATGAGTTACTGGAGGTGTCAGGAAGTCCAAGAAGACCTGTCACCTCAGTGCCACCTCACCTTAGAGATTTATGTTACCGACAAAAACTCCCTGGCAATTCACAATCTCCAAAAATAACAAACAAAAGAGGGAAATCTGTACAACAGATTTCTTCAGAGAAATACACAGTAAGGACTGATATTTCCATTGCTGGTTTTGGTTTCTTATCTTCATGTTAAAGGCAGCCTTGTATGTAAAGCCACATATCTTCCTGATATATGGAACCCAGCTGCCTTGAAATCAATGGCAAGATACTGTGTTCAGTGAAGACTCTTGGATTTGGCTCGTATTTATAGGATACATTTAAGCTGAAGAGAGACCACAAACTTTCAAAAATTAAAGAGGAGAGAGAAAGAAATGAGAAAGCAAATATGTGGTGAAAGACATCCCAGGTGAAATAATTGGTCCAAGTCTTCATGTCTGGATGTTATTTTTTCCATAATTACTATAACAAACTGCTGCTTCCACCGAGGGGAGGTGACCTGGGATCTTTCCAGTAGCAATGGAAATTTAACACACAAACGACCAGAATTGTTGAAGCTTTTTTACTCATATATGTCAGCACTGGGAGATTAAAGATTTAGCCTGTATCATTTAGTCAAAAGCAAAATTTTGTGAGTGTATTTGTGTGTCCATGCATTCAAAATGAAGATCAAGGAACCAAAAATCTCAATCTATCAAGAAGAGATTGTCATAAGTACCAAGTAATGCACAGTAATGTAAGCATGGGTAAAACATGATTTAGATATCTTATTTCTTTCACTTGTCCTTGAAAGTCCCATGACAGGAGTAAGGAAGGGCAATTGACACTAATACCGCGTTCAGCTCACACAACACCTCTGCTGGTGTTAGAAATGCCACTGTATTTGGAGCTACAGTTCTCTTCAGTGTCCTTTCTACAGAGGTGACTACTGTCACCTCTCACTTCACTTCCCACATGACTTTCTAAACTCCATAAGCATAAGCATATATCCATGCTCTCCAAAAACATTTGGGGTCTGCCTCATCTCTGCTGGATACAAAGGAGATGATGAGATACCCAGTCCATTTAATTCCTTTACTGTTAACTGCTATGAATTCCTGTAAGGAGTTTATGGTTTCACCCACGGTGGCTATTAGTAGCCCAGCTGTGGCCATTGTACCTGTCTAAAACCTAGGACATGAAAAAAATCGCTTCAGGGAGATTATAATCTCTGTTGAGACAAGGTGGAGAGATGGATACAGGGCTCAAGGGACAATGAGAGTATGGAGGCAGGAGTGTCAGGCTGTTCTGGTGGGGAACTAGTGGCCAAAGTTTTGTCAGTTAACTCAGTGTCGGTGGTGTGGGGGAATTTTAGCTAAGAAGAGATTTTAGAGATTTTTAAGGAACAATGCGAAGGAGAAGAAAGAGCACTGTTTTCCTCAAATATAAGTGGCAAAATGTGATGTTATTCATCAACAGCAAAAAGCAAAGGGAGCCCAGTACAGAATTAGCCTTTCATTACTTAGTTCATTTAAGGCAAGATCTCAAGTTTTTGTGCTAGAGAAATATTTCTTTATTGCTGTACTGGTAGCCAAAAATGTCTGACATCTGCATGACTAACATCTGCATGCCATCATGTACAGCCAGATGGTGGGCTATAAAATGTCAAGAAATTTTGGTAATGGAAAGATCAGCAGCAGACTGAAACACACACCAGAACTATTTATAGAGGGAGAGATTTCATTTTCTTTGAGAAGAAAAGCACAAGTGATTGAGAGACTGAGAGACTGGAAGTAGTGAAAAAAGTAGGTATGTCAAGCTTGGGCAAATGACCAGCCACCAGCCTATAATGTGAAGAATCAGAGAGGAGGAGATTTCTTGCTGGAAGCCTGGGGTGATGGGATCAAATGGTCAAATAGTCCAGGGTGAAGCTTTGGAAGCTAAGGAGGAGCTGTATTAAAACTTTGCAAGTAACTTTCTAAGGGAGATAGCAAGAGCTCATTGTGAGTCACATAAATCTGAGCTGGCCAGAGCACTAGAGGATCTCTTGTTGGCAGGCGATTAAGTCCCAGATGACTGTATTGGCCTTTTGTGTCCGCTCCATCTCAATCTGTCATTCCAGTCGTGGAGAGTGTTGGGTACATACACACATCCTGTGCAGAAAAAAGAAGGAAAATAGGAAGTGCCCACCCAAGCTTACAGGTGTGACTTGACCTTTTGTAAACATGAGCCTGCTGACTGCAGAACAGGCACAGTTCTCAACAAGGGAGCTGGGCTGTGCCAGGCTCACACATCATCAGCAAACTCGTTAGCTAAACTGTACAGGCACCACCAAATTTTTCTCCCTTTTAATATCTGTCAAATCTAATGCCTCCAAGTGCAGCTACACAGTTGCAACTGATCACAGACCTCAGGCAAGAGGCAGCACAGTGGTAACTCAGAGGTAAATTCAGCTGACAGCCCTGGTCTGGGTGAAGTGGGAGACAGGAATACTGACTTGATTCCCAAAGTTCCCAGCAGAACGACAGCCACATCCTAAATTTTATTTTTCATATTGTTTGGGTTCCATGAGCTATTCTTAAGTATCCATAGACATATGACGTCCTCATTATTTTTGGAAAATCGGCTACACCACAAGTTTAAGGGGAGGCGGTGACTGAATTGGCTGCTTGACATTAGAAATGTGCCTGACAAATTCTCCAAGCTAGGACCATATTCAGTATGGAAACAGCCCCGACTTTGCCATTGTCCCTGGTTTCACTGGATTAGTTTGGTATGAGCCATTTGTGTGGCTACATTTGCAGGAACAGCATGTAGGGGCTGTGGTAGAGAAAGAAAATGGATGATTTCTATATGTTGATTCTTTCAGTTTATTAAAAGAGATAGGAGCTGGTATCCAAGCATGTTTTAGTGACGGGGTAGATGTAAACAGGCTCTCTGGGGCATTGCACAGCAGCAGAGCAGCCTATTGCACAATGCTCCCAGCCCTGCGGTTCGCCACTGGACTGACCCGTACTTGTTTTGTAACGCCATCCAGTGCCACACGGGCATCCTCGGAGCACCCAGGACACTGCTGCTCTCTGTGCTGCACCGACGTGAGCGGCCGATGGCTTTGCAAGGAGAACATGTGCTTGTATTTAACAGCACTGACAATTAAACCAACAGATTGGAGAGGAGCATTTGATGCATAGGATTTGAGCTGTTAGTTTATTCTAAATGGGAAAAAAATATTGTGTACTGGAGCAATAACCACCTCCCAGGCAGTATTCAGAGTCCTACCCCAGCTTCAGGTCTTGGTGTGAGGCTTCATGGTACACAAATTCCCTTTGCTTTTAATACCAATATTAAAAAAGTATGTTCTATGGGAGAAGAGCCCCCAAATAAGCATAGTATGTAAATTATGCGGTGCTGTTTTAGAGCGAAATAAAATACCCTTAATTTCATTATAGGCCTATTAAAATAGAAGCCTTACTGAGAAGTTACTGATGAGTTCCCCACTTGATGAACCTGCTACATAGCAAGCTTCCAAAATTTATAAATCTCTGAGGAATGAGAGGGGGAACGAGTGATACAGTGCCAGAAAAACCAATAACCTCCTTCTATGATCTTTAGCTGTCTAGAAGGTACCAAACTGTTTTCTCCCCCTACTTTTAAAAACTTTAGTATTTTGGAAAGTGTTGGATTATTGCTGGAATTTTTTTGGAACTGATATTTTTTTCTTAACTTATTTTGAAAAAAAGATTAATGAAAACCTTATGCTTGAAAAATGTAGGGATTTGGACGAACTGTGAAGCTCTTTTTATCCTGTAGCAAGTTCATAAGTGAATTCTCTGCCTTTCTAATGGTAATTCTTACTCTGGTTCTTCATTTGTCATTCTTGGACATGACATAATGAGATGTTTCTTTGCATCCCATCACTTTCCTCCCGTCCCTTTTGAAGGGTCCTGGCCATTTTACAGCACAAATGTTTGGTGTGTTTTTTGCATGGAACAGAAAGTTTTGGAACAATCCCTTAATCTAAACCAGACATCTATTCCCTCATCCTTCTCTCTAGCTAACTCTAGCCAGAGGGCTGTGTGATTAAGAGATCTGCTCTTCTATCTGCAGCACCCAGCACAGGCCAAACTCACTTGTAGGTGGGGGAAATGGTAATTAGAACTTTATACTCCATGTGTGTGGGGAAAAAATGAGTGCATTCTGTCCAGGGGAATTCTCCATCATCTGTACTGATTACTGGGTGCCTTCTAGAAGGCAGCCTGTAGTTTTGAGCAGAAGCTGTGAGGGTGCATGCAATGCAGTGATAACCAGAAGCTGCATTTGTGTGATAAACCTGTTTTACTTCTAAAAATCTCTGCCCACAGATCCATGTCTGTAGGAGGTAAGTTTCCTTGCTGTTATTCCAGGAAGCAAGTGTAATAACATGCTATGTAACAGGTCAGAAATACATGCGTCTGGGCATTGCTAAGTGTTATTATTAGAATCAAGTGAGACAATGCTGAACAATGCCATGGTGCCTTCATTTAGTGCATTCACTGACCCATCTCAGGCCAGTGTTTTTATGTGGATCTGTACAGACTCAAATAAATACAAGCCTCAGTCTCTGTCGCGCCATTCACAAAGGAGATATTATGGCAGTGCTGTGGGTTTTTTCCTGTTTCAGACATTGCGGCCTATCTAAGAGGATAATGTTATCCTATATCTATTATTTCCTATTTGAATTCCTAAATTGGAAGCTAACATTTAGCAATATGTAAGCCTCTGCAAGGCACTTTTGAAATACAGCCTTTGCCTCATGACAGCCTTTCTGTCAGCCACATGTAAATACAGAAACAAAGACTGTGAGAAATTCAGTATTTTTATCTTCCTTCTATTTAGAATAGACTTCACCAATGTCAGCTCCTCCTCCCTTTTAGCCTGCACAGGACATGGACTCAGACCTGCTGTTCTTTAAAATGGGTTTATCTCTCCTCATTGCTTCTAGTCAATAAAAATATGCTGAAGAGGGGAGAAAGCACATGGACAAACATGTAGATGATCCTTCATTCTTATAAAGTTCTTGAAAATCTTCCTAAGGATATGACACAAGTTCCATCATTCTAGTTTGGAAATGTATGGTCTATAAACGTCCTGTTAAAGGAGACAATCTTAAGAAAATGCGTATTTTAAACTCTGGAATGTAGGATTCATTTTTTAAAGTGTATTCTTTCTGTTGCAGCTAGTAGTGGGCCTCTCATCACCTCTTCTGCGTACTTCTGCCTTTTCTGTCCTTAGTGACAACTAACACGCTTTCCATCCCATAAAATGCTACCGTATTAGCTGTAGGTTTGCTGAAACACCCCAAGGTGTCCTGTTCCCTTTTTGCTGAGTGTGTTGCATGGGTAGCAATGACCGTGCAGCCCTAATGTCAAGGAAGGTTTTTGCATTTTAGTGAGCCTGGCAGGCAGCTGTGCATATACAAGGAAACCTAAAAAGGTGGAGACCCAAAATCACACTAGGAGGGCACCAGGTGGAGCACAGGGCAGGCTTCAAAGCCAAGCAGCAACTTTTAGGCTCACCCAGGCTAAGTGGACTGAGAAATCATGGTCTTTCCTATGAGACCATAAATGCATTGGCTGATGGATTGGTAGCTGATGGCAGGATGGAGGCTATAAATTGCAACTCACCACTAAATTCTCCCTTCTCAGCACCTTTTCTTCTACCCCAATCATTGATGGACAGCATTTTCCTTTGGTTTTAAAAATAGCTCTCTATGCACTACTGTCCTAACTTTTTACACATGCCACTATTTCTGAATGTGTTGTCACCTTTCCCTTTCTTCCATAGGATATGACCCCCTTCTTCCTTCCTCTCCTCCCCTGGCTGGGAGATGGGAGTTAAACCCAGTTGTGAATGACTTGCTTATGATTTCTGCTCTTTGTCCATTCCATTTCCACTTTTGCAGTCGCCAAGTCTTAAATCGTTGCCTGCAGCACCCAATGTCAGCATGACAAATCTGAGATGGCAGTGACAGTCCTGGATGTCAGAAGACTGACCTTTCAAATTCAGAGTTTGAGTCCCAGCTTAGTTAGAAAATTTTAAGTTCTAATGAGGAAGAGGAGAATGAGCACATTGGAGAGCTGGCCTAAGCAATTGACTTCAGAGAGACTTTAAATTTGTTTGGACCAGGTCTTGGACCTTGGAGCCTGCCTTAATCTTCATGGAAATTCTATAGGACCAGAGAAGGATTGGAGTCAAGGATGAGGACATGGACTGTGTAGTGCACCATGTGAACTCCAGATGTAAGTGAAGAAGCTACACACACAGTCTTCCTCTCAAGCTCAGACATCCCAGGTGTCTTCCTGCTGAGCAGGCATAGCATGCTGCATTGCTGGTATCCTCTGCACAGCAACAGCTTGTTATACTGTCCTTGCTTTTTGAACGTTGTGCAGATGGTGGCGTGAGAGAACCTGTTACCCCAGGGAATGCTGTAAGATACTGGGATGAGACCTGTCAATCTCTATGAAGCTTTCTGGTCCCAGATGGTTCAAGAGGAGAGAATTTTGTTTCTTCCTCAAAACAAGCAGGGATAAGGAATCTGTAGGTACATTATGTTGCAATATGCAGTCTTAGTGGCCACAGATACATTTTCAGACATTGTGATTCTCTAATTAAATGGAAGGTGGCTTGAGGATTATGAGATTCCACCATATTTAAAAGACTGAGAGAACAAAGCTAACCATTAAAAAAAAATCACCAAAATATCAACGAGCAGAACTGTTCAGGGGAGGGAGCCAAAATATTAGTAGATATTTGAGTAGATATTTGTGATTAGCCACTGCACTGGTTCAAGCTGAAGGAAGGAAGAAGGAAATGGAAAGGCTATAAGGAATAGCCCTACATTTCTTGAAATATGGGCTATTGCAGCCTGCAAACAGTGAGGTAAACTGAGAATCTTCACTGAGTTAACACTGAAACTGGCATAATTCATTACTGATGGTGGGAAATAAAGCTACTTGATTTACCAGGAATAAAAGAAGTCCTCTGCAATGTTTTCACTAGGTTGAGACTGTCTTTTTTAGAATATTTCCAGATGCCAGTTAGGACAAGTGCTTATGGACATCATCTACCTCCAGTGCTATTCCTCTGTTTGTTGAACCAGATGCTAGAGAGATTCCCACGCATCCGTAAGATTGTTTATAAAGATATTGTAAGAGGCAAATGAGAAGGCTGCAGAATACCAGTAGATAATCCAGGAGGATTCTGTGGCTCTTCTTTGAAAAAATATTTTGAGAGCTTCTCCCCTTTGGAGGAACCACTAAAGATATATATTCACAGCCCAAATCTCCTAGTTTGGGAAAGCATCAATTAGTTCCTTGTACAATGGAAGTGAGAATAAGCAAGAAGAGAATAGCTTCTAATTTGTGTTGTGCACTGTCCAATTCAACTGTCTAGCTGAAACAACTAAGACATATCTGAGAACCACTTTCATTTTACTCATTATTTTCAGAACAAGGGTGAGTTGTGGAGGAAATGGAACTGTGCATTGAATCATGACATCTGATTAAAAAATCCAGAAATCCAGACATTTTCTTGGCTTACTACCTGGGTAAAAAATTTATTTATCTGAAATGCTGGATTGCTTTGCAAACTACTCCAGCAGGTCAAGCCAAGCTGGTCTTCCAGCACCATGAATTTATGTCCTTGCTGTGGCTTCCTGCCAGTGTCATCTCCATTGAATTGTGTTTACATTAGCTCTGTAAAACATTACTTCATTCAAGTGTCTGAAGTGAAGCACTCACTTACTCCATGCCCTTTGTCCTTGACTATTGCCAGCTGTTGAGAAGGTAGCTGGTTGCCTTTTCTAGCTGGGCCCTGCCATTCTGAATGTAATGAGAATCAAAGCCACTGATTCACTGGAGCTGCTTAGGTTCCAATTCTGCATTAGATTGTCTTAGCTAGGACAAATGCAAAATATTGGACAATTAATTTCTTCAACTAAGATTGAAAGGCAAATCCTTTGTTTGAAAAATAAATGTCTTCAGCAGGCATTGCCTTTGGCATCAGATCTTGGCATCCTCCAGTTCATACACTGGTAAACTAATCTGGTTTATGGTTCACTGCATTTTAGTTTGGCTTTTATTTTTCTTCTCTAATTTTCAAAGCTCTTTATGAAGTGGAAGGGTTTTCATTTTACAGAAGGCATAAATGGAGGGAGGAAGAGATCCTCATGTGAAGCATTTTTAGTTTGATGAATCAATGGGATGGTCCCAAGGTCTCTTACTGACAGAACTAAGACAACTATAGGAATGAAAGACAAAGGAGGTTTGACTCTCTTTGATGTGCTCTGATACATAAATGTTCATAATGGAATTAAAGTCATAAGTTTTTCTACATGTTCTAAAAGGGATTTCTGGAAGCCATAATTTTCTCTCTCAAGAGAATATTTGAATTAGGATTTTTTGGTTTTGAATTTGTTAAATAGTTTGGAAATGAGATTTCTCAGGGAAGTGTCTTTGTTTTGGAACATGTAACTATTTCAGTGTTAATATGCAGACTGTTGTATAGAAAAATTTTCTCATCTAAAACACAGATCTGCATGTCAGGAGATTTCATTTCACTTTCTGGCTTAGTGCTCCTTCCTTTGAAAAGGACAATAGCATTTACCATTCAATACCAGGGTGTCAGGGCTGTGTGAAGAGCCTCAAGATGCTTGGATACAAGGTTTGAAAGAGCAAGTAAATACTGCTATGTCTCTTAGTATTATTGTTTCAATTTTATTCCTTCCTCATTCTTAACTTGCTCAGATTTTATCCTCAGTCTGTGGAAACCACAAGCAGAGAATAAGAAAATGTTATCTTGGCTTTGTGGGACACAAGCAAAAGAAATTTGTTGTAGGGCTGTAAGGATGGTCGCAATGAGAACTACTGGGAACTGGGAAATCCCCGAGCAAACAAAAGTACATTTCTCTGTTACTGCTATGGTACTTACCAGTGGAGATGGGTATTCATCTGGTCAACTGTGCAACACCTCCAGGACTTTAAAGAAAAATTAAGATAAATCAATGAAAAATTGTTTGTTTAAATTTGCTCTACAGATGTTTGCATCTCCATGGGAAGAAACCATTTCCATAAGCCAAAACCACTGTAGAACTGCAGTTTTCATGGAGGTAACTCATCTCTCCCTCCTGGACATACAGGCAGCTGCTGTCCTTTCTCATATCCAAACAGTTTCCAAGTGCTGTAAACCTGGGATATCTTTGAAGCAGGTCTCTCTGAATCTGAAATGTACCAGCTCTCCTACCCTGGCTGAAAATATGTCCTGCCTTCCATGTTAACTGATACATCCTGGAAGGATTCTCTTAGAGAAGGTCCAGGTGACATCAGTGAACATGCATTTAAACTTGCCTGAGAACTTGGTCTTGTTTTAATGACTTGTTTTATTGACTACTTTTGTCTATGTGGTCATGGCTGGTCTGCAGTGAAGGAACTTAAGACTCTCTGGAAGCCCTCTTTGGACCAGTCATTGAGCACTGTGAGCCCTTATGTTTATTTTTTCTGCTCTCCCTTCTCTTTGGTGTAGATTAGAGGTGAAATTCCCCAGAGAGTGAATTCCTCATTAAGATTCCTGATACCTCCCAGTCTGTAGGGGCAGGGATTACCACATGAAGAGCATCCTGCTATTTTTGCCTCTGGTCCAGACCCTTTGAAGGGACCCTGGAACATTTTACAATAGCACAGATTTATGAGCACTGTGCAGCCTGCCAGAGACTTTCTGAGATACTCCTGAAAACTAATTAAGGGAAACTGCCCCAGGAGTCTGTCATTAAAAAATACATTCTTAGCATTTCATGAACAAAGTCTAGTTTCCTCCTTCTGTTCCTTTAGGATATGATCTGTTTCCTGACAGATGTTTACTCTAAAACATCAAGTGATTGTTGCTGAGGAAAGTAAGTGAAAAATAGTGTGTCACCTATGATGCGTCACAATATGAATCCTGATATCCCAGCATAATCTTAACTTCTCCAATGCCCAAGGAAATTGCTTTTTAAGATTTTTAGCTTGTTTACATTCATCTAATTAGTGACTGGGCACTTGGAGGCCTGTAGTTTGTCGTCAAGCTTTCCTTTTCAACATGTCTTAGGATCATGGCTTTAGACCAAAAGCCATTACCCACCCATTGGCTACTTGGGCACCTGAACAAAATCCATTTATCCATCCAACGGCTTGTGCCTTGCTGGCTCTTAGATGTTACCTGCAGGGTGGCAGGAAAGGCAGACAGATACACAAAAAACAAGAGTGGCTGTTGGCAGAAGTGGAGCGCTGGCTCAGGAGGGCAGAGACACAGGGAGTTTTGGCTGGATTGTGCATGATCCCAGCACTGGAGCACAGGGCAGGCTCTGTGTGCATGGAACATGTGTGCAAGCACACAGCTGTGCATGGCTGCCGTGTGCCCAGCATAAACACTGCCCTTGGAGACACTGGTTCCCTGCACAGGCAAGAGCACAGGGGCAAGGTGGAATACAGACACCAAATTCAATTCATCCCCATGGAGAAGACTGGGGCACCTTCTGGTTCACACAGGTGGTGATGTTATCACCACTTACCTGATTATCTAAGGCCAACTGAGCTGCCAGGACAGGGTATGCTTCAGACTGCCTAGCCTGTAATTACTGTATCATTAATTTCTTTCATTACCTCAGTGAAAGGCCTGACCTATGTCAAGTCATTCATCTGAGTAATAACTTAAACTTGCATTTTGCCAGTGAGCAGGATACTTGTAAGCACTTCAGCTTGTTGCTGCATGTGGAAGATATCAACTGGCATCCTAATTCCTGTAAAGACCTGAACTCCTCGTGTGTGTTTTAGATGCAATGTGTATGTGCACAGCACTCATGCAGATCTTGATTTTAAAGGAGCTGAAAAGTCCAGGGTGGAGTTCTTTCCAAGGCTTTCAGCTGGTGTACAGGTCAAGTGCCAGATGATCTGCTACAGCACAAGGCTTTGAACTGATCCCTGAAATTCCACAGCCATCTTCCTGCTATAAGGTTTTGAGCTGCCAAGTAAAGTGCACTGGGAAAAGCAATATGCAGAAGAACATCCATATCTGTAAATTCTTAAAACCAAAGATTCCAAAAGAACAGACATATCTGTTTTGGGATAGTACTATTACTGAAGTTCTGATTTAAATTAGCCCCCTTGAAGTTCTGATTTAAGTTAGCACTCTGTTCATCTCCCTCTTTACTTTTTAGTGTTTTGGTTTGGGTTTTTTTGGTGGGTTTGTTTTTTTCTTGTTTTTTTTTGGGTTTGGTTTTTTGTGGTTTTTTGGGGGGGCTTTTTGTGGGTGTGGGGTTTTGTTTTGTTTTATATTTTTAATCTCTCACAATGCATCTAGGTTAGTAATGCAGGCTAGCCACAACAGGATGTTTACAATGCAGTGTTCTGCTGTGCAGATAATTTTTCCCCCCTGCAAGTGATGGGTCTGGAATTCTTCCTCAGAGCAAGATAGAAGCAGGAAGAGCATCTGAAATCGCCCTCCTCCCCCTGCTACACATGCACAGAAGAGGAAATACTGAGAAAGTTTTCTGTAGTGTGAAGATTTTAGGGGGCAGAAGGCCTCTTACAATGATGCTGGAGATGACAGTTGCAGAGGAGTCAGTGAAGAAAAGGGTATCGAGAGATGAGGTGAAGGCACATGCAGGAAAGTCCTGGTACATGCCTAGACAAGCTGAGGTGGGTTCGAGAGGAATTGCAGGGTTCTCTTTCTGTATCTCATCCCATGAACAAGTGTAGAGGCAGGGAGAGTCCCTTGTTAACATGAATGGCAGTTAAATTATTTCAATTAGCTGAAGCTCTGTCTCTTGACCTGATAGCTTTCTACTCATTCTTGACATTGGTGTAAATGATTTTTAAAAATGGGGGATCGAAGAAACAGGCTTTGAGCCCCTGGGAGCACTGGAGAAGCAGGACAGCACAACCTCTAGTCTGAAGTGGCTATAGGTGAGGCACTAATTGAGGTCTACAGGGTGGGGAATTATTTGGTCAAGCGGAGAATTTGTGGACTTCGCTGTCTATGCATTGACTCTTCTGATTATTTTTCCTTTTCTCAGCAGCATAGTTTGGAACTAAGCCTATTCCAGGCAACCTTAACTTTGCCTTTCCTTATTTCCCATAGTAAAGGTTAAAGAAAATCAAATTGCAGGCTCAAACTTTCCTTTAGGACTTAGAGGGAAAATTCCCTTCCTTCCCTCCCCACTCAATTTCTGACACTCTTCCAGCCTGTTTTGGAAAGATTCTCAGTCTTTCCTCCTGAAAGCTGATGTTGACATATGGGTCCAACAACAGAGGCAGAGAATTCCCACGGAAGAATGGGGCAGAGCTGGGTGCATCCCTGTGATTCTTCTGGAAGGAGAAAATGAGAGAGGCAGGGTAGGCTACTTTGCAGCTGAGATCCACCATAGTGTGACACAGTGCCAAACAAAAATCTCAGCTCAGAGCCCAGAAAAAAATAAGGGATTTGGATGGCTTTTGGACTTTATTTATAAATGTGCTGCAGGGACTTCATTCTGCTACGAGGCTTTTAATTAGCCTTCAAACCCATCACCTGCGGTACAGCAGGACTGCCTCCTGTTCCAGAGCCAGCAGACACCAGCTTGAAGGGCAATTCCACCATGTTGCTTTGCAGAGCATGGACGTGCTTTTCTGCTATACCCTTTCTTCACAGGGTGTCTGTGTGTCTGTGATCTGATACCATCATGCTCCTGTTTCAGAACCAGGAGAAAGAGGCATTTTAGCGCCACTAAAGCTCATGAACCACAGGCTCCTCCACTCCAGCTTTTCCACTGATAGGGCACTGACTGCTACCCAGACACAAGGGAAGAGCTGTCTTATTAATGACTTTTTTTGTGAAAGCATGAATTGATACAGCCCGGGCTGTTTCAGCTTCTTCCATCTACTTCCACTCCAGAAGAAACCAAAGGTAGAAGCAATACATTTGGTCTCAGCTAAGCAATCTCTGGCAATCTCTGGAATAACTCTTAATATAATGCTGATATTTTGTTGTATTTCTAGCAAAGTAAGTGCTCTCCCTTTCTTTTAAGTCCATTCCACACCCTGCCAAACATCTCTATCTTATGTCAGTAAGAAAGAATAATTTCTGGAGCTAAAAGAGTGATAAGAGGCTTAGAGAACATGAACTGGGAATAAAGATTGAGAGAGTCAGTTTTGTTTAGTCTGGGAAAAAGAACATGGCAGGAGCAGAAGCGGGAAATATGATAGTGTTTGAATATTTGCAGGAGTGTTACACAGTGATCAATTCAGAAGGTCAAGATACAGAGAGGGTACAGCAAGGAGAAATCAGCCTAAGTTCAGCAAAGAAGACTTACATTAGATATTTAAGAAAGGTAAAAAAAAACTCCAAAAATCTTTCTAGCTGTAAGGGTAGTTAAGTAAGGGCTGTCTAGGGACATGTGTAGAGTTATTCCTCTTACAAGGTTCATGAGACGGCTGGATAGAGAAGTAGGATCCCAAAATTTCACTGCATTTCCACAGTAACTTTTGTGGATCACCACCAATTCAATTTCTGTTTAGTTTTGACTAGTTTCAGCTGCTTGCAATTATCTGTCTTGTCATTTTCTCTCCCCAGCTTCCCACATATAGGTGTTTTCCTTATTCTGTATTCCTCTTGAGCCATTTCATATTGCCAGATGAAAACACTGAGTCATTTTAGTGTTTCTGTACTTTCTGTACATCAAATTTGGACATTGTTATTGTAGAGTAGCAAAGTTCAGCATTTAGCAGTTGTTTTGTATGGCTTCTAGCATAGCAAGATTTTTATCTTTTCTATCACTGAAACCCCAAATTATCATAGAATCAATGATTCTAGAATCATAGAATATCCTGAGTCAGAAGGGACCCACAAGGATCTTCAAAGGCCCACTCCTGGCCCTGTACACCAAGTTCTTGAGAGTGTTGTCCAATCACTTCTTGAACTTTGCCAGGCTTGGTGCTGTGACCATTTCCCTGGGGAGCTGTTGCAATGCCCAATCACCCTCTGAGTGAAGAACCTTTCCCTGGTATCCAGCCTAAACCTCCCCTGACACAACTTGAGGCCATTCCCTTGGCTCCTGTCAGTGATCATTGCAGAGAAGAGATCAGTGCCTGTGCCTCTCTCACCCTCACAAGAAGCTGTACCTGCAGTGAGGTCTGTCCTGAGCCTCCTCTTCTCCAGGCTTAACAGACCAAGTGACCTCAGCCCCTCCTCATACGGCTCCTCCTCAAGGCACGGCACTATCTTCATAGCCCTTCTTTGCACTCTCTAATAGCTTTATATTTTCATAAAATTGTGGTACCCAAAACTGCAAACAGGATTTGAGGTGAGGCCGCCTCAGTGCAGAGCAGAGTGGGAAAATGCTACAAGAGAAATAATATTAATAAAAATAATTATCATCATCATCATCACTATTATCACTCTTCTACAAATAACTCAGTTCTATCTTTGGCTGCAGTTAAGCATTAAAGAGAGCCAGGGATGTTTTTTGTGTTGATCTGGATGAAATATTACCTCTTGGCTTTAGCAGGATAACTGCAATGTGGAAGGTACAGTATGTTTCAGTCGAAAGATCCGTGACTGATTATGTAAAGCTGCATGAGAAACACATTTGGTGTTTTGTAAGTATTCACCAGAGAGCAGTAGGTCAGCAGTAAGATCTCATGCTTTGGAAGGATACACTATGTTACATGCATTTTTGAGATAGTGTAACCAGTTTTTTTGAAAGAAATCCACTGAAGACATGTGATGCAACCAGACCTCATGTGTCAGCTACCCACGTTGACTGCCCAGTGAGTCAGAACCAGCACTCTAAGTTTGTTTGTGATCAGACCCTGACCCTGAACGAAACAGATTGGAGGCAAAAGGAGAAGTGAGGGTTAAGTCACATGTCCTGCTTAGCTACTCAGTGTCTTTGAGCAAACTGCAGTCACGCTGTGCTTGACTTTCCAGAGGCACTACTGTCTCTTATGAGGAAGAAGAGGCTTAGTTCCTCCTCTATCTGCATAGGACCACATGCTACTTCTGCATTAGCATCCAAACTTGTAGCCGGAGCAGCGCTATGTAGCGCAGCAGAAAACACAGACAAGGTTTCCTGTGGGAAAGCTGGCAGCCCTCAGGAACCTCCTCCAGGTCCACCTTGCTCCCTGCCTGTAGCCAGGCGGCCAGCTCAGAGTCCTCTGACAGCCCCCCACTCCTTAGCCTGGGTCTGTGACCCTCCCATTGCCCTGGGCACTGTCCTGGAGCTGCAGCCCGCATGGGAGCTCAGCAGGCACTGAGACAATCCCTTCAGGGGAGCGAGGTCTGCCTGGGGAGTGTGTGTGCTGAGCTCTTGGGACACCTCTGTGTCCAAAGCCAATATCCTCAAGCTGAGGCAAATCAGAAGTTAAGGGCTGCTTGTGAAGGTTGTCCCTTGTTAAAGGACACTGAGACTCATTCAGTGCACGCTTTGGCAGTGTGTCCAGCCTGTTACAAACAGGTTGTCTGTGCTAGTGGCCAAAGGTGAGGGAAAAATCAGCCCTCTTAACCCAATGTATATAGACATCGTTTGGAGGTAACGGGGAGTCAGGACTAGTGACCTACACAGAGATTTCCACAGGAGAGTATCTGCCATTAAGTGATGGCTGCTCCACTTGGATTGAACTGCCTCCACCCAAGCGGTGCCATTTTGTAAGAACAATGGTCAAGATTTGGTGGAATATTTGGTTTTGAGGCTGATGTGTAGATAATGTGGGGAGCATGTCCTTTTTAAAGCATTTCAACCTGAACATGCACCCTTTTTTCTCTCCCTGCTTTCCAGAGTCCCCTAGAGGTGTAAACCTTTCTATGGTGCTTCCTCCTCCACTTGCAGTTTCTTCCCCACCACTGAGGTACTCACCAGCTGCTTCTTTTCAGGCTTTTTAGTCAGTGAGGCAATAAGAAGAATTGCAGTTTAAACTAGCCCATAGGATGTTAATGACATTTCCCCCTACTGCATTTTAGACCAGGCTAGCTCAAGCCATCTTGGATCTATCCAAAGTTAGTGCAGACAAGGCGAGCTTTGATCTTTCCAAAAGTGCAGTCGTGTATGTCTGCTGTAATATGATGTCTCTTCTACTATTGCTGAGCCTGGAACACAATAACATCTTATAGAGGGCTTTGGAGTTTAGACTACAACCCATTTATTTATTTTGCTGGAGCAGTGTCCCATAAGGAAAATCCTAGGCTGGGTTTAAAGAGCCAGACAATGGAGCAGCCGTCACATTTAGATGTTGCTTTTGAAACAATACCCTAATGCTACATCACTTTGCTCTGCTGGGTTCTGCTTCTACTTGCCAATGGCAGAAATCACAAGATCAGAATGAGTGAAAGGGCTTTAGTGATGTTTAGTGCAAAGCATGTTGAAAATGAAAACACCAACTCAACTCTGCTGAAAAAGCAACTTTCTGGTTCCTAGGTATCTCTCAATCAGTGGATAGAGGCATTACCTCTCTCTCAGTATGGAGTCAGGCAATGAGCTGTGTGTCTCAGACTTTTGTAAGAAAATAGTAACATTATGCTTACAGTAAATATCAATAGTGCCAAATATATGTCAAAAATTTAGACCATCTATTACCATGGAAAGGGGCCTGAGACTCCAGTATTTATAGAAAAGGAAAAGAGACATGTCTAGTCTTACTGTCTGTGAAAAGAATCTTAAAACATTTTTGGAGTCTACAGATAGCCCAAAATAACATCTTAAAATTGTATGACTTGCTGTAATTTACAGCCTATTAATTTTTAATGATAAAATGAAAAAAAAAAAAAAGCACATTATATTGTACCAATATATTCTGTTGGAAGTTTTTTTAAAACAACCTGGTTTTAGTGAAGAATTTTGATATTGTTTTGTTTGCTCTATTTGCCAAGGTTCTCTTTCTGCTCGCAGTTTTAAAAAATACAGGTAAAAGCAACTGCATATTGCAAAGGGGATTGGGGTGAATGATTTTTTCATTTATTAAAAAAATATGGAAACCACAACTGACATTAGTAAACAAAAACCTGAAGAAAATATTGAAAAGCAAACACTTTAAATTTAGTCTGTAAAGTGAGCTTTTAATTCTCATTAGCTTGAGTAGAGAAATTTATCTAACAGTTCTGTTGCTGGCTTCCCATGATATTAGAGACCTCTTATGGATTGCTGAATATCCTCAGCATCTAAAATGATTACATGGCACATAAGTACCTCTGTTAATCTCACTTGCTATCTTAAAATCAGTGATTTCTACAATACAGTTGTGTGCAAGGATTTGGGAATCTGAAGTTATGTATGCATATGTCTGTATATATCTGTCCAAGATAGACACTGAGATACCAGTGCAAAGGGAATTCTTCATTATTAGAAAATTTCCTGATGAATCTCTTTACAATGTTAGCACTTTTTGGATTTGTGAACTTCTTGAGATCTCTCTGTCACATGAGATTGCTGCAAAACCTGGGAATCTTGCTGTGAAATTTAGGGCTAGGTTTGACATGGATTGCATGCATTTTTGCTAGTAATTATAGGAACAGCACATTTGGCGAGCTGTCATTTGACAGGGGCACAAGTATGGCAGGTCAAGCAGGGTGACAGAAATTACTGGGAGCAGCTCTTTCAGCCAAGTTTGGTTTTTAAAGGACCAAGTCAGAAGTGACAGACCAAACTAAAAGTCTAAGTCTAAACCAGAACAGAGTGATACTCTACGTAATTGCTTAAATCTTTCTAACTGATTACTGCTTTCTGCTTATTAGGAGTGAGTACAGAGTTTCTGAGCTTTTGCTCTGAATATGGATCCACAGCCCTGCATATGTGTGGCTGTTAAGACCCATTTAAACTTACTTTGTGCAAAGGGATATTCTATTGGATAAACCAAGAAATACCAAGTGATGACAGAGCTGAAAACATAACACATGCTCAGGGACAAGACAAAGGCTGTGGACCCAACTAGAAGGCTGAAATGACTAACTTCTGTATGATTAACTATGTGATCTTTGAAAAGCCTGCACTGCAGGAGCTTAATATCTTCGAGATTTTTGTGGGATACCAAGAGTTTAGGTCTATGTGACCTTTTTGCAGAACAATTCAAAGTCTGGAAACCTTACCTTGGGGGTAGAGATATAAGAGGCTTAATCCATTCATTTTAGAAAAGAGAAGGTGAAGAGGTGGCTTGGTCAGAACCCACAAGACTTTAGTGTGGTTGAAGGTTTCTGTGAACAAAGAACCCTTTTATACAGCAGAAAGAGGCATAATAAACCCTGTGTCTGGAAGCTGCAGCTCAGTTTATACAGATGGGAACTGAGGTGCAAAATCATGGGCTTGAGGCAGGAATCACTGGCAGAAATTCTATGCCTGGTGTTACACTGCGGATCAGACTAGGTCATCACAACCAGCACTCTTGGCTTTGAAATCTGTGTGCCTATGATTAACGTGATTCCCACATTATATGCACACATCAGCATTGCATTTAGTCACTGAAGAAGAGAGAGAATGTATTCAATTAGCTCTGGGCTTTCTGCCTAAAAGGGGAAAATGAAGTGAGATTTTGTTTAAGGACAACCCTGGTAACACTGAAAAACACCATGGAATTATTAGCATTTGGGCAGATTGGACAGGTTTTCAAGGCCCAGCACAAAAGACCTCGCAGAAAGATCTCTGTTCAGTGAGCTGCACAGAAAGAAGGCCAGAACAGTACTATGGAAAGGAACCTGGGGTCCTGGTCGATGGAAAGTTAAACCTGAGTCAGCAGTGCCCTGGAGCCAGGAGGGGC
>VRYO01001681.1:3451278-3467100 GCA_009812075.1 Sialia sialis | reverse complement strand
GATTCTGTGATACCATACTGGGACTTAGTTGTGACCCTAGAAAGCATATGACATGCTTAGATAAACACATCAGAGGTAAACAGGGCTATACCAGAGCCCTTTATTTCACTCAGATCTTGTTTAAATAGAAAGGGCAATATACTTTATCTGAGGAGAGTCTTATTTATGAAGTGTAGTATGGATGATGATGATGATGATGATGATGATGATGGGAAGAAATTGCATTCTTTGCAGAGCAGCCCTGGTTTAAATGTTTTGGTTTGCTGGAAAACCCCTAAGTTCTTGTAGGAACTTGAAGAGAGTCACTTGAAAGTGTTCCTGACTCATACCACAGGAATTCATTGCATTTAAAATGCAATTTTCAAAACGAAAAATATGATTTTCAAACACATTGTAACTTGTCCTTGGAAAGGTAAGCAAGATACAATCTTTTTAACCTGCACTTTCAAATCTCATTGAAGTGCTCAGAGGGTATTAAAATGAAATTTTTTGGTGATTTAGAGAGAAAAAGTTTTAACAATAATTATAGTGCATGAATAGCGTTCAGTCCTTTCACAGTTTATTAAAACTGAAAGTACTTTGAAGTTGTTTTTCTCAGAATCACAGACTGGGTAAGTTTGGAAGGCTCCACAATGGGTCATCTAGTCCAGCCTCCCTGCTCAGGCAGTGTCATCCCAGAGCCCATGGCGCAAGATTGTATCCAGACAGGAATCTCCTGTGAGGGAGACTCCACAACCTTTCTGGACAACCTGTTCCAGTGCTCAGTCATGTACACAGTAGAGAAGTTCTTTCTGCATGCTCAGGTGGAATTTCCTGTGTATCAGTTTCTTTCCACTGTCTCTTTTCCTTTTGCTTGGCAACAGCAACCAGAGCCTGGGTCTATCCTCTTGACACCCCCTTTTAATGTGCAGGACCCTGCATTTGGGTTTGTTGAATTTCAGGAGGTCCCTCTGCTCTCCAGGCCCTTCTGAAGGGCTGCTCAGCCCTCTGGGCACAGCCCTCTGGCCACTCCTTCCACTTTGGGTCATCAGTGAAGCTGCAGGGGAAACATCTGCCCCTTCATCCAAGGTATTAATGAATGGGACAAGAAAATCACTTTCTATACAGTTTTAATTTCTGCTACAATGGGCTGCTAAGGCATCTGTAGTTGTCACTCACTTATATAGGCCAGTCTTTTATTGAAAAGCTGTTCATTTTGCTTTTCCATTCTTTCCATCAGAGTGCTGAGTTCTTGCAGACCAACACTTTTAGTTGTTGAACATTTCCTATCACCTACCTCCAAGGTCCTCTGTTTAAGCAGAACACTTAAGGCATGGATAATTGGACTCACTCATATGGGAGCTTGGGTTGTTGTTGCCTTCTCTTCTTTCTTGCAAATGGTCATTTTAAAAGATCGCAGTTGTTTTTGTCAAGTTGTGTAATGTGGTCTTGGGTTTTCTCATTCTGTTTTCCAGTCACCTTGCAAAGGAAGTATCCTGTGGAGTCATGCTTTTGATCTCACCTAGGATGCTGGGTCTGCACTACGCATGTGTGAAATAGCTGGTTTAGACCCTTTTCATTTTCATCTTGTTGCTTTTGGCAGGGAAAAGAGTGTTCAAAAGTAAGAGAATTTGTTCCCGTCCAATTTGAAAACTGAATGGCTCCCTGTTTGGTTTTTTTCCTTTCTGAAAGTCCTTTACATAGGACTGTTTTTTGAGGGCTTGTGATCGTGCATGTAGTTTGCTTTCTGTCTAGCCACAGAAGTTTACAAATTAAAAGAATCTTTCAGCACCTGACCCTATATTCAGGGCAAGATCTGCAGCCTTTAATTGTTTAATTATCTGGTCCTAGCTTAAAAATATTTCACAGTGCTTTCTCAGGTAACTCTGTTATTTTAGGAGGCATCCCTACAAGATATTTTAATTTCTTTTCCTTTGCTATTTTACCCAGTAAAAGGAAGCAAAGGTGATCTCTGGCAGTAATCAGCTCATCTTCAAAGTACAGCAATTTCACAACAATAAGGCACACCTTAAAGCCTAAAATTCTGATACAAACCCAGAAGTGCACCTTAGAATCTGGTGCACCTTATATATGGGAAAAGTTAGGGTATTGAAGGGATCTCAAAACAATTTCTGTTTCACATTGAGCAGCAACAAACACGAAGCTCGCAATCAAATGACCGCGAGCAGGCAGAGCACACGTGTTAGGAGTTGGGGGGTTTTTACTTTTTCCCTATGTGGAGAAATTTTCCCCATTACCATGCTAACAAAGCTGGCAGGGCGGCTCCCTTAGCTTTTAATTGCTCAAGACAAAAGAGATGGGTGGGTGCTCTCTTGAGCAGTCGGGGTGGATAGTCGTGGTTTCCTTTTTTTCCCTTCTCGGGGGTCACTGGCACTCGCTGGCCCAAACGCGGAGGAGAGAGGTTTTTTCTCTGCGGTTGGATCCGGCCTGCACCCTGGCACTGCTACTGCAGGATCCCAGGGCACTGGGACCAAACGCGGGCCACATCTGCACCCCGGGGCAGGGCACCGGCCCGGCTGTGAGCAGTGGGACCTGCCTGGCACTGGGGGTGGCTGCAGGGTGCAGGAGAATGGTGACTGCAGCGTGCCGGGGCCCGCACTACCCGGGAACGCCGCTCCACTGCTGGCCAGGAAACTTTCCCGCTGCCCTCGCCCCCCTGGGCCGCCCCCTCCCCTCACCTGTGCGAGAGCGGAGCCAGCGGATTTAATAAAAGTGAGTGATTTTTCTCTGTATTTTTTAGTGTTTTGATTCTTTTTAGGCTGTGTTTAAAGGCTACACCAATCCGTGAAAAATGTTTGCAAATTGAGCACCTGCCAGAAAACCCGTGATCACACAATTCCATTAGTAATTCATTACTTTGTTGCGCATGGATCCTCGCTGCAAAAAAAAAAGTGCGCCTCATAGTCTGGTGTGCCTTATGTATGGACAGAGTTCGGAAATTTGCTGACATCCAGAAGTGTGCTTTATAATCTGGTGTGCCTTATAGTCGTGAAATTACTGTACTTGCAAATAGCCTTTATCTTCTCAACTAATGAAATAAAAGCTATTCCCTGAACCCTCTTACATATTATGCTGTTTGTGCCTGATGTGCTTTCTGCTGGGGAGGGGTGTGAGTGGTGGTGGCAAAAAGAAAAAAGACCTTGTATCTTCTCATTGCTTCTTTGTTTAGTGGTGAGTGGGAAATCCTTTAACCTGAAAACTTATGTATTCTCTTTTTCTCCTTGAAAGGGTGGAGTCAGATACAACTCAAACTGGGTATGATGGTACTTCAAATACAATGACAAACTACACAGAACAAAGACTGCTTGTACTGACTTCCACTGTCAAAAAAACAAAAATCCAACCAAAGAAACAAAAGTAAATGAAAGAAACAAATAAACAAGCAAACAAAAAATGTGATGAGTAAAGGTGAATGGCAGTGCTTCTAAAATGGCTTGAAATGTATTCTTTTTAACATCAGTTAACAGTGGAAGGTGGCACTGACAGAAATGAAATTTTGTGGATTTGCAGATTTTGACATGATGAAGAGAAAATTGAGCTACTGAGTTGTTTTTCTTCTTCTTTTAGTGACATGCTTGTCTTCTTTTAGTGTCATTCAGCCACTCCTGCCAGAGGAAGATGAGTTTGCATTTGTTTGCCACTTTTATCAGCCTGTCAACTGATCTCTTCTAGTTTATTTCTTGTATAATTTCCATTATTTTTGATTCTATAATGCTGGAAATTAAAATATTAAGTTCCTTCAACTTTTATCTTGCCTGTTAGAGATAAACAAGAGTGAACACGAAGTACATCAGTAGCACTTTCATGGAGCCACTTTTAAGACTATAACTTGCTTTTAAAGTTAACTTGGCTCAAATGAGATACTGATATTAAATGCTGCTTAGGCAGAGCCACTGTTAATATTTTCAATGTCTTATTAAAAAGGCAAGAATGCAAACTAATTCTACTTCTGTTGTGATGAAGTTCCTTCCTAACATCCGAGCAAAATCAAAGCTGTTTGAGCACTTAGACAAAATACAGTTTTCTGCTGTTTATTTGGTCCAGTGAGAGGAGAAGGAACAATTTTTAAAATGCTTACTGAGAGTCAGCTAATTTTCCTCATCCCTGTTAGAAAGTTTCCCAAAAAAGAGCATGAAGAAATCAGGTTGACTCCCATGGTCAACAGCAGCCAATGCTAATGAATAGATGTACTGTTGGTTGGTGAAACTCATTATCCCTGTGAGCCAAAACAGACACAATGAAGACAAAACCCACAGCCTTTCAACTCCAAATATATCACTGGCCAAACTTGCCTGACATGACTAAGAAAATGATAGATCTAGAAGAATTACAATGCAAGAAAAACCCCACTTCTCTATCCCCAATTTTGTCCCCTCCTGCATCTGGCACTGGCTAGATAGTCAGTCCACAGGACACTCACTGGCTGCTGTTATTTAGCTACAGGAAAGACAAAATTTCTGCACCAGCTGAACACTAATGCATTAATTCTGGTAACCCCACTGCAAAGTACCAATGTGTTAATCTGTCCTTTTTTCAGATGAAGAAAAGGGTGGCACTTTCACTTCAGCATTAATTTGGTCTGCCTTGAGTCCTACCCATGTCTACATAGCAGACTGACATATTTCAAATCTAGCAGGCACATTTGCCACTTATAGCCTGCTTTGTAGCCTGAGCTGATCTGACTCCTCCACTCTATGTTGCTACAGCCCCACCCTGTGCAGTTCACACCTTAGCTCACAGTGTGGTCACTGCGGTCACCCTTCTATTCCAGCTCCTAACCATAGCCAGCTGTGTGCTACCAAACACAGCGGACACTGCACTTCATCCAAAGGCTCCTCCTGTGAAAATCTGGAGATGAAGAATGCTGACTGGGAAGCAAGAACCAAACCATCTGAGAGCTAGACTATCCCGTTGGGATAAAAACAGGGTAGACCAGGTATCACCCCGTTAACACAATTTATAACTTTCAGTCTTTCTGTATATTATAGTGACAGATCTTATGAATGACAACTCCTTCCCAAATGCTCTACAAAAAAAGTATTGGCTCCAGCTGGTGCTAAATAACATGAGTAAGTTTAAGCAAAGTTAGGCTGTCCAGTGCTTTGCATTCTGCAGAAGTTAATGTTTCTTGCAGTTCTCTTTTTACTCTTTGGATGGCTTTGGATGACACTGTTTTCCTGGAGGGTGGTTAAGGATATGAAATCTGCGAGGGTAAAGTGGTAATTCCTACTGTTACTTATATAAGAGAAAGAAAGTTGAAAAACCCTGTGAGCTAGAACCAGTGGGATATATAGGGATTTTATGCTTCTTGTCACAATATGTTGACTGAACAACTCTGTGTCATTACCCAAGGTTATGTCTGGTACCAGCTTAGCTGTATTTCAGCCAGGTCAACCTCTGAAGAAAGGCAGACTTTAGGAATTTATTCTATTCTGTTTCCAAGTGTGAGGAGAAAGTTCCGTTTCCTGGTGGTCTCACAGCTGAGGAAAGGGTATGATAAACAGACATGTTAAGCAGGGATGGATGCCAAAGAAGAGTTATGTACTCATGGTGAGTAAGTGAGGCATTAGGAAGATATTTTTGTTGGAAGAAACATAGAGGTAGTTTTTACTATTCCTCTCTCCAGGTAAACAGTACAAGTAAAAGAGTTGCACTAAGAAATACCTTTATCTATGTTCCTAACTCCTTCAAAAGAAATCTAACTACGTCCAAAGATTCACCAAATCTTATTCTGCAGAGAGACAAAAGCAGTAAAGATGTGAGGGAAAAAACCCCAATTTCAGGAGTTTTTAAGCTGCTGCCTTTCACATTCCCTGTAGTCTACTGAACTCTCTGTTACAGTGGGAAAGAGATGTGATTGCCCCACCCTGCACATCACAGTGTAATCTGCTCTTTTTATTTAACTGCTCTGTTAGTTGAACAGCCAATTGTATGTTCCTTCAAATTCTCAGTTTAAAATCTTTCTTAGGCCTAGGGAGTTTTTGCTTCCAATCTCAAGGGTCCATATACCTGTCTTTGCTACAGATTTGTGTCAGTTTAGACTAGTTGCACTTGGCCAGACTGCAGTGCCCTTGCCTATGATAAACAGAGCTTTGCTACACAAACAGGCCTGCTCTTATAAGGGATTGTGCTCAGAACAGGAGACTTGAGCTAGCTGCAGTAAAATCTATTGCCTTGATACAAAAGTCTGCTGTATAATAAGAATATTCCTTATCTGGATGATGAAAATCTGTTCTTTCCTTCCTTTTCTGAGCATATTGAGCTCTATAGATGTAAATCTGTTCATGCATGCTAAACATGTGAGTATTTATAGGCATTTCTGTGGTGGCCTGCGTCAACAGTGAAAGAACCTGTCAGGAAGTCGAGAAATTATCTTTGAGAAGCTGGAGATACTTTTTTAAGAGCTGGAGGGAACATCAAAACAAAAATTTTGCCAGGGCACAAATTTTTACATTTGGTCCAATGATTTTCCAGTTGTTACATCTATTTGTTGAAATCTGTGTTCTGTGTCTTAGAAATAGCTGCACTATATTTAGGTGAATATTTATAGAAAATTTAAGCCCTGCTCCTAGAGCTTGTCTCCACTTTTCTCTTTTTTAAAGCTTGGTATTTATATCATCTAACCATAGGAAAGTGTGGGTTTCAAGACTGTGGCTAACCAAAGTCCGGAGGCCCTGCCACACGAAAGATGACTTCTCCACTGGTTAAAACCCATCAAAAACAACTTTTCCACTGGGTATGCTGGGAAGCATCTTACTGAACAAGGCAGCTTTTCTAAAGAGGATACAGTTTTGTGGCATAATTCTGCTGACTATACTGAACTTCTGCCCCTCGCCTCTTCCCTTTGTTTTATAAACTTTGTAACATTTGCTATTATAAATTTTGATGTTGTAAACTGTTCTGCTTTTAATGGATAATTGAATCTTGGTGTGTTTCTTTGGAGTAAGCTTGCACTGAGGTAAGGTCGGCAGGATTTTGTACGTTGCAGCAAATTGTAAAGAATAAATAACGAGAATATTTTTTTAAAGCAAAGAAAAATACCTATCATACTCTCTGCTGCTTGATATTCTTGGTAAGTTTAATGTAAAAACCAGAGAGTCTATAGCTTTCATTCAGAACATCAGAAATGCAGATCCTCAAGTACTTTTTGACAAGCTCTACCACTTCAGATGCAAAAATTAGCATCATTTAAGGTAAAAGGCCATTGCCAGTTTCATCTGTGTTTTATTAACAGAAATTATCTAAAATTGGAATGTTACCATCTTACCCATCCAACCACTGAGGTTCAGTCATAAAGGAACACTGGTATGAGCCATACCACGCCTGAAGTAGCAGAACAAAACCAAAATTGATGAGGTTTTCTGACATCAAACTAAACCTACCTGTCTTAACAGAGATAAGAATAAACTGAAACTTTTTATCTGGATTCCAAACTGTGGTGGTTTAGATGAGTAGGGACTTGAGGCCAGGCTACCCACAGAAAATGGAATGCAGCCACCCAGCTCAGAGTCTGGTGCCAGTAGCAGAGGCAATTTCTTGTAGTTTCTAAGAGAACTGGAATATCTCTCACGATCAGAAGGCTGTTTTTCTGCTCAGAGAAACCCCAAGTGTTGACACTGAGATGCCAAACTGCAGCCGTTCTGCAGAACAAGCTGTCTCCTTTGCAAGTCACAGCAGGGCACTGTAGCTAGCTGTTTGTGGAAGCAATAGCCTCATCTGTAATTAGTGGCTGGATGGCTACACATGTAAAACACTCCTGTGATAGTCTCTCCTTGCATTAATTCTCTTGCTGCAGAAACAAGGATAAGTGACCTTCAGGTTTCATTTGGATTTATTGATCTCATGAGCAACTGTGGCCTCAGAATGATACTTGGCACAAATCATGTGGCCATTTGATGACATCACTGTTTACTCAAGTGGTCCTGTATTTTCATCATTTTTCATCTCCATATTCAAGATAAGTTTGCTTAGCCTCCCTTAAAAATTATGTTTTATTCAGGATTTAGATAACCTTTTTCAGCCCACCAAGCTTCATCTCTTTCTCTGCTCATCTTTCAGCTATCTGGAATTTATTTTTTCTCTAGTACCTCAGTAATATCTTAAAGAAGAAATGTGGAAATATCTCTGTGAAAAAGGTAAATGTAAGAAAAACAAGGAAACAAGATTGATTCAGTCCCCCAAGCTGTTGTTTAGTTTAGGGTCTCCTAGCCAAATGAGTTATCTACCACACTTCAGGATGTGAACAAATAGATGACTAAAAGCACATGTGTTCTTGCAGAAAATCTGTAAAACCTGTAAAAATGATGAAATGTGCATTTATGGTGTTTATGCAAGATAGCGTTTTTGACTGACCTTTGTCCAAAGCACCTTGGAATGCTTTGTGTCAGCTGTCTCTCTAGCAGCGGTGCTCTGTCCTTTTCTAATTAAGTCTGTGCAACTGTTCACATTGGAATTAAAACTCAGCAAAAGGTTGCAGGGTCCTGTGTCATTATTATCTATTTTTCTCATCTCGTGGCTCACGCTGAGTTGCATTCTGCTTAAACAAAGCAATATGGTTCATACTGTTGAGAGCACAGGACCGCAAACAGCAAGCTAGTCCATGGCTGTGGTGTTGTTTTGTGAAGTACCAGCTGCTTTTTATTGAGGAAACTGTACTATGCAGTTGAATAATTTTGGTCTCTACAGTCCTTATTGTTCTGTTTTGGAAGGGATGAAAAAGAAAGTACTAAATCCTTTGAAGAGCTAGGAACTGACAGTAACTGGAAGAGTATGTGCTGCACAGCTGATGAAGAACCAGATGATCTTTCTCTTTTTTTTCTCCTTTTTTGTTTTATTTTTTTACTGAAAGTACTGATTGACCTATGATGGGTTTACTGAGAAAAAGAACAAGAACTTTCTTCCATTTTTCTTCTTCTAGTTTCAAAAATGTTAGAACATAACACTTCTCTTCCAGCAATCCACCAGATTTTTCTTCTCAGAGCTGTCCCACCCTATTGCTGCCTAAATTGATCCCCTCATTTGCATCATCTCAGCATGCATCAGCTTCGTCCTCTATAAAATATCCTGAGCTGTTAGAAATAATTCTCTTTCTCTTAAGTTTATGGCTTACAGACTTAGAGATCTGAGGTTGAGAAAGACAAAGGTCACACTGTAACCACTCAGCAAACTGATCATGGGGCTTCAGTTATGACATTAATGCTGACAGATGTCAGAGACAGATATTTTATTTCTTTTGCATATGCATTTCTCTGTGCTGTACCCTGAGGACCTTAAATTTTTTGCTCTGTTGAGTGATGAATCTTCCACTGAAAAAAGGTCTTTTGCATGTATTAGTAGAGAATTGGGCCATTGTACTCAGTGAAATTTGTTGCTCTGTTCCTATCTACTCTTAGGTACAGCATGCAGGTTGGAAATTATGTCAGCCATGTTCTGTGACATCTTTTGAGAGCAGCTAAGAGTTGAATGGACTTTGGGCTGCACCTCCCTATGATGTGGAGTCCTTCTTTGAGTCAGGTCTGAGGGAGAGAATCAGCCTTGGATGTGGCAGAGTTATGAAATGTCTCCTTATTCTCTGCCATGTGAGCTTCTTGGGAGCATATCCCAAAGCAACAAATGGTATGAGATCAGAGCACAGCTCTAGGCTTCATCACCCAGTTTTGTAGTGTGCTTGTGCCAAAGCAGGTTTGGCTTGCTGGAAAGGAGCATCCTTGTGGAATGGGGACACGTCTTCTAAATTAATGTGGTTGGATGGGGAACAGTGAGAAACACTGAGTGCAGAATTTGTCCTGGTGCACATTCTACATGATGAAATTTCCCTTGCTAAAGCAATCCAAGCGGGAAAAAAAAAGGAAGAAAGAAAAGGAGCAGAAAGAAAGGAGAGTTTTTTGTGATAGAGCTGTGCATCACGTGCTGTGTTATGAAATTAATCCAAGTGTTTGCAGCAGACTTTAATTAACTTTTTATTAAGAGGAAAAGCAATCAGCTCAACAATATAGAAGACTATTTTAAAAATGAAGTATCTTGGCTATTTTTGATCCCAATGCACAAAGGAACCAGACTACAATACATTCCAGTGGCTTGAAATATTTTGGTTGGAATAAAGAAGTGTAGCTAGCTTTGAGTCATACAGGAAGACACCGCCACATCCTTAGATTTTATTTCCTTTACTTGCACTGAAATAAATAGAAATCATTTATTTTAAAATTATTAATAGATTACAGAACTAAGAATGGCATCTTCACAGTGAATTTCTGCTTTGGGTGAAACATTTAGAGCAAAATTGCTAATCTCATCAAAAAGTCTAGCTCAATGAGACAAGTCTCTGAGGAAGAATGCTGATTTTGAGCTTAATATCAGCAGTATACATGTCCATATTTATTACATGAATAAACCAGGATGAATGTGGAGGCCCTCATCATCTAGTTCTCACTGTTTGAACAATGGCAAAGTTGGCTTTAAACTACCCTTAGTCACTCTAATTTTTTCTGGCCAAAATTCTTGAGTTTAATGTTTTCTTAATATGAAGTAGAAGGAGATGGATTTTTTTTTTTTTTTTTTTTTTTTTTTTTTGCAGCTGAGTTGGTAGTCTATCTTTCCTAATTCTGGCTTCTACCTTTGCCAAATAAACTTTTGAACCTGGTGGAAGTCTCAAAGATAATTATTTTCCTACAAGTTTTGTGCAACTAAGAAGAGAAAAAAGATCCAAAGTACGTAATGCCTTTATGAAGAAGAGACAGAAGGTAAGCAGGCTTTATTTGTTTCACTAGCCATGTTGTCTCTTATGCAGGGGTTTGCACAAGTTTCCACTTTCATATAGTGGAAATCTGCTTCACCAAAGTGGAAGAAAGCAGGGGGAAAGAGCCTTACAAAGTCATTATACCGAGTAACTATTTTTCTTACAATTTTTAGGCAAAGTGAATGAAACTATTTTGTAAAAATGCTAACACCTTCTTCTGCCCCAAGAAAAGGCAGAGTATAGCATTTACCTAGTCCTTGTCTTGAGAGTTGCATGCTTCTGTCTCAGAACTGGTGAAATAAATTTTGTTCAAATTCAGCTATTTTTTAGATTTGCAGAAAGAAGAAATAATAAATGAAATTCATTCAATTAATCAGAAAAACATTTGCAGAGATCTTTAAAGAGGTAAATTGGACCTAATTTCTTTCAGCTCTCAAAGAAGCACAGCAAATTATTTGACATCCAGAATCCAGAGAGCAAAAATTTATGAGCCAGTTCACGCCTGTCTTCTCTAAATTTCAATTATTCCTGAAGCTGTAGTATATTATATGATAGCAAATTTGTCCTCTTGAAGTCTGCTACTTCTGGGTAATTTTTATTAAGAAATAAAATTCTGAGAGCCATCTTAACTTTTCCTTAATGAAGCCTGGAGGAGAACTCTGGGAAAATTTTCTTTAAAAGATAAGCATTTCCATTAGGATCACAGAACATTCCAAGTTGGAAGGGACCCACAATGATCATCAAGTTTAGCTCTTAAATGAATTGTTCATACAGAGATCGAACTCACAGTCTTGGCAACAGTAGGACCATGCGCTAACCAACTAATCTCAAGGGGGTAGGGGGATGCCCTATATTAATGATTTGTCATCATTTCATATTATTTAAGGATTTTTGTCCAGAATAAACCATAAATTTATGAATTGCAGAACAGAATTAAAAAGCATTTTGATTCTGTGCAAACAGGGGCATATTTTAAATTCCTCTCCATTAACAACTTCATTTCTTCTAAAACACAGAATGCATACTTCCTTCCCCCAGCCCTGCCCCCGCTCTGCCATAAAC
The DNA here is from genome assembly GCA_009812075.1 of Sialia sialis. Lineage (NCBI taxonomy): Eukaryota > Metazoa > Chordata > Aves > Passeriformes > Turdidae > Sialia > Sialia sialis. The sequence continues at coordinate 3,455,303 of VRYO01001681.1, read as the reverse complement.
AAACATTTTGTGTCAGTGTTAGAATGCACATTGCATAAATCTCTCCAGTCTTCTCTGATCTAATGTAGATGTAAGTATCTTTTAGAGTAAAATACTGAATCATAATATAGGAGATATTAGGCCATAAACATAGAAAGGGTCCATAGCTAAAGTATTAAAAAGCCTCTTCTTTTCTCTTTCAAAGTTTAATACTTTAAATTTGGGAAGTCCATTAATGCTTAGAGTGGGACAGGAGAACATGCTATGGTGGAGTGCAGAAATATTTCATGGCTGCCCACTTTGGGAGACAAATCCCACTGGGGGGGTGGGCATGTGCCCAAAGCAAGACACAGCCTCTGCTGTGAGGAGCACAGCCTGAGACAAGGGGCTGTCCCCAGGGCCTCTGGCATGACTGGCTGACAAAGAAAGCCGTGCGTGATTTCCCAGCAGATCATAACTTCCTCACTATCACTGCCTGTGTGTCAACAAAGGCTGGGGGCTGTCGGTACTAACTGAACTGGGAAAAAGGGAAACTAGAAGCTACTGGCATCCAGCCCAGGTTTCAAACCACACAGCTATCCTATGTATTTTTTTGTGTATCTAAACAGGGGTTCTGTTTGAGGTCATCCTTAACATCTGTGTATTCACCCAAAGACCAGTCCTATATATAGCACACTTGTTTATGTTGCCCTGCTGTGCCAGGAGCCCTCTCTCCAGGAGATCCACATTTTTGACTAATTTTGTCATTGTTCTCCCTCAGCTCTTGCTGGTAAAGGGCATAGTTGTTGCAAGCTGTGAGTCTACTGAATTTGAAGTTCATTATATATCAAACAATTCTGAAAAGAATTTTCATAGTTTTTGATCTTTCCAGTTACACAGCTTTGTGCTCCTGTTTTATTCTCATTATTAAATAAGGTTGACTTAAAGAGATGGGGTTTTCTTAAAAGAAAACCTGTCTGTTGAGGGAAATGTGAAGGAAATACCCCAGGAGTAGTTAATAGGGAGATACATCTGAGACTAAGTCGTTCAGAGTTGCTTCAAGCCATTTATAAGTTGCTTCATTTCCAAAACGTTCAACTATTAAAACTCCTATGAGCTATTGCTCATCCCAGTGTAAAACTCCACAGTTTTATGGTGACTTCCCAGCAATGGCTCCCTGGTTGCTGTGGTATCTCCTGGCATACAGAAGTCACAGGTCTAAGCAAAGAGAGAATATAAGGATAGTTCTGGTTTGAGGCAGCTGAAGGGATTCCATCCTGTGGTTTACTGTGGTCTTCTGTTCCTCTTCATTGTCAGAAATTCTGTCTTGGGTGGATGAAGGCAAGCTCAGGAAGATGTGTGGCCACACTAGGGCTGCTCTGGACTCAAGGTAAGGATGACACAGTATGTGTGTGGCAAAATAGCATGATGTTCACAGAGATGTTGTCTGGCACTGGTGTTATCAGTGTATCAACAAAGGCTGGTGGCCATCGTTGCAATGAGGATGGTTTACATGCCAAACCTCAAGATAGGGAAGTTTTTGTCCATCTGCTTCTCTGCTAGGGATGCAGTACTAATATTTCTGGTAGTTCTGCATGACTGTTCCTCTGTACCTTTCTACATCTGCTTTTTTGAGAATAAAAAATTGGAGTAAAGCTGTTGCACAACAGTGGGTAATTACAGCATTTTGGCAGGGCAAGAAAAATCTGGCTCACCAGTAACAAAGGACTAGGGGCTTTTCTGCCTTTCCTCATTAACCTACACCTGTACAGAGCAGGAACATACATATCTATATCTGGGATGTAAGCTGCAGTCAAAGATATATCCAGGTGTTTGAACTGGAAGGAGCAGACACAGAAGGATCTCAACAGTGTTACAGGGCATTTCAGACAGAGGAATGAAAAAATTGGCAGGTTTCTCCAGTAAGGAACATCAGTTTAAGCAGGTTAAATAGTTGCTGCTGTGAACAGCCTGCTGCAAAGGTCTGCAGAGCAAAGCAGCATCACAGTGCACATTTGGCAAAACAGATGGAAAAGCTGATGAATGACTAAAGCTGTGAGGTTCAGGACCTGCTAGAAACAAGCTGTTCCCATGCAGAAAGGTCCCTGGTGAAGCTGTCAAATCCTGTTCTGTTATCCTGAACCAGAAAAGCCAATGTTTGCTCATCCTCACTCAGCTTCAGCAAAATCATCATAATAGTTTCCTGTGTGGTCTGAGATGAAAAAAATAGCAGCTCAAAATGGTTTTCTGTTCAGATTCAGTTCAGTATCCTCTCCAAAAGGCACTCTGGTCAGTGTGGCTGGATGGTAAGAGCAAAGGTTTTAATTGCTCTGTGGATTTTGACCTCTGTTTTGCCTGTGCTTTGCTGCACCTACCATTGTGCAAATTGCTATGTCACTGCTCCCTACTCACTCAGCAGCTTCACTGGGATGAGTGGGTGGGTCACAACGTGATTCCTGGTAGGTGAAGACCTGTCACTACAAAATCACTGCTATGTTTGTACCTTCACAGAATTAAAGAGGCCAGTGGCTGACTAGGCCATAGAAATTAGCTTCTTGCCATTGAAAAGGACCCTGGAGATTAGGGTTGCAACACATCAGCATGTGCTATTGGCAGTAGCCACTGCTTTAGCTAATCTTTTAACACGTGGAAGATATCAGGCTCCAGGATCATCAATCATACATTCAGTTATTTTAATGAAAGGAAGAAACGAAGGCTCAGTTTCCCTGGAAAAGGATGAAGAAAAGCTTGACCTAATGCCAGACTAAAAATTATTAAAGGGAGACTGTCCCTTTCCCATTCTCTGTAGATAGGTGTGCTGCCACTTTCTGGGCCTCACACCCTGCATTCACCGAAGCAAAAGAGCCATCTTCTATGTTATTTTCTGTGCAACAAATGCAGTGTTTGGATCAAGGTCAGGCTGGCATTAGTGCTTTTCCCCTTGAGGGACATCACTGCTGTATTATGCCAGAGCCAGCCTGCATGGGGTGAAGTTCCTCTGCTGGATTATCCCTTCCCATCCTGTCTGCCTCCTCGCCCTGTGACCCTTAGCCTATTCACAGCAATGTCCTCAGGGTGCCTGTAGTGCTAGGATCCAGCTGGCAGCTTACCCAGAGCTGCTCTGGTGAAGGTTTTGCTGGACTGTACTCTGCCTCGCTCCCAGCCTAAGGCCCTATGCTTTCATCCTTTATGTATACACAGGCACACCACATATGGATTTGTACAACAACCTGCTTTATCAATCTGGACATTCTCATACATTGAAGGTTTACACTCCCAGCTGCCATGATTACAGCCTGACTTCACTGGCAAGGATTTAGACTACTGTATGGTCTCCTAAAGTGTGAAAGTATATGAAAGGCAGCTGCTTTGCAGTGAACAAATTTGTTTATTTCAAAAGAAGGCAAAATCTTATTTTGGGCCAAATCTCCCAAAATTAAAGCCCTAAAAATCATTGTGCACATGTAACAGATGAGAGAATTTGAGAGAAGCTCTCTGGTTATGATGCAATATACTATAAACCGTTTCCTTCAGCTGTGTTTGGGCGGTAGAACACTGTTTTATTTTATAGTAAGGATTCCCCTTTGATTTACAGCTAAACTTGTTCCATTGCTGTCAGTAAGCTGTTCCAAAAGAGGCTTTATTTTCCTTTATGCATCCTGTTGTGACTCTTCCTATTGCTAGTAAAGTTTGTAAAACATCTGCTGAGAAGTGTGGCAAGAAACAAAATTTGCTGGATGCATTTATTTTCCATTGAGCTATACATGTACCACAGGAGAAAGCAACAAGAAGAGAACAATAAAATAATAACTGGTGTAACTGAACACAGAGTTGGACCTACCTGATTTCAACAACTATTACACTGTCTTTAATTTTAGCTTATTTTAATTCTTTCAAAACAACCTGTGAAATTATAGGTAGTCCACACGGAAAGTGAACTTCTCTCATTTGTTCTACTTCCTTTTGTCTTCTGTAAGCAATTTTTATTTTTGAAACTTTAAGAAATGACACATAGAATTACAGTAATTTCACAATTATAAGCCACACCTGATTATAAGCCGCACATC
>VRYO01001681.1:3414937-3450278 GCA_009812075.1 Sialia sialis | reverse complement strand
CTTATAATCGTGAAATCAGTAGTTAAACCTATACTGATACTTTGTATCCATATATTACCCCTGTTAATTGCTTCCGGAAAGCTTCTACTGTATCACTAGTAAAGACTACATACTGGCTGTCATTTGAAATAATGTCCTTCCACCTTTTCCCCTCCATTGCTGAGGAATGAGTTGTGCCTAGCACAATACACCTCATAATATACTCACAGTCACCCTCTCTGCCTCTGTGTGGATTTTCTTCCCTCACAAAATTTTCAGTTCCTTCCTGTATGCCACCAAATTCCTGGCTACAGTGACTGCCTCAGTGGCTGTCTGGGTTCTTTTCTTTTCTCTGAGTTGCGAACTGGACTCACCTTTTCAGTTTGATGTTAGTCTGGGCCAAATTTCCCCCCCACTTTAACATTCCTCAAAATCACTGCACATATGTGACAGCAATAGGATTAAGTCCATAGCAATCAAAAGTGATGCTACAGATTTACACAGTCTCTGTGGCAGTCATCCAATATTTGGTAATAGTGTAATGGCTTTGGATAATTTCCTGATTTTTCTTATGCATCTTCATTCTGACCACAATAGCCTCAGTCTTCCCTGCATAGAAACTTTCTGTTCCTAGTCACATTTGTTACTTAACTCTGGTAAGTCCTCTGTGGCTCTTTTGGAGGTGAATACAGTATTATAATCAAGTGTGTGCTATTGATTCATACAATGCTTCTATAAAGTTCAATGTATTATTTCTGATTCTGACATAATAAACACTTCTTTAAGCCTTAGGAAATGAGCAGGTAATGCAATACCTTATGTCTTCTAGTCATCCATCACAGAAATTGTCATGCATAAAAAAGCCATTTTTTTCATTTTCAGTTCATCCATTCTGTCCTTTTGTGCCATCAGGACTTTTGGTGTGTCAGTCATCGAGCCTTGGTGGCTTGTTTCTCTTTTATTTGCTCCTTCAGAGCTTCTAGTTTTTGACAGCACGTTATCTTTATTGTCTGAAGAGGTTAACACCAGAGTCAGCTTCTCAGTGCTGTTCATTTAACCAAAGGCCAAGGTGATGAAGGATTTCTGTAGCCAGCTCCCTTAAACATGCTCCATTGGAAAAGTGGAAACATTGGAAACATGCAGCTGTTTTCAGAAACGCCATGAAAAAAATAGATTTCAGGAGCATTTTGTAAAAAGAAAGGAGAGATGAGAGGAATTACTACTAACATAGGAAACCTTTCACCTGGAAGTAGTTCTAATCTGTGATAAACAAAACTTGATTACTCCTTAATCTCTTTGGTTGTTTTATGCTCCCTCTCATAGTAGTGAATACCTGTATCACAACAAGCACTAACAGCTCCAACTGCAGCATATTCTGCAGCGAGGCACACTGTGGAATCTATGGATGCCTGAACCCTAAAGCGAGTCTTAAGGTAGCATTGAGATGGATTTACACTGCTCCTGTGCAGCTTTCATAGTGGGGAAGAAGCATATGGAACTAGTGCTAAACAAACCTTTAAAGGAATGCATTTACTGCTCAGTGCGAATTCTTGTCCTAATGTAAACACCAGAAAAACTCCCCCTGAATTATTCTGGATTTAACCACAGGACCCTGGAATATTAATGTGAATAAAATGGGATCTGTTAAAGAAAGCTCCTGGCCAAGGTGATACAGGCCTCTGCCTTACAATGTAGCAGTCAGAAAGGCTTTTCAAAGTGTTTTTTTAATTTATATTTAAAATTGCTTGGGAGGGGAAAGTCACAAAGAAGAAGAGAGGATTTCACCTTATCTGAATTATAATCTGGACCTTATTGCTGTTCCACAGCTCCAATCATCCCAATTGATTTACCCTGATTAACAAGGAAACACTGCAGTGGAGTCAGTATCACTGCCCTGACCTCAGCCAAAACCTCTCCCTGGGCATGAGCTCACATATGCATTTATGGTGCCTGCTCTGAATATTTGCAGGCAGGAACAGCAGCCTGAACTGCTCCCAAGTCAGAAGGGAGAGCCAAGGTGCATTACATCATACTTTTGTAATTCAACCAAGAGGCACTTCTATGAGCACTCACTGAATTTCTCTTTTTTCTGGAAAGAAAGCAAATTTCTGCAGTACCAAGTTCTACTCACATTTGGTGACTTTTCTGGATTGCTCAAATGGTCTATTGGCCTAAGTGAATTAGGGAATAAAGTATCATTTAAAAAGTAAAAATTAATCACGGAAGTCTAGTCAGAAGAGAGACGTTTGATCAATATTCTCCTAATACCCTGTGCACAAATGCTCCATTAATAGCTGTCACACCGGTATATACAGTATTTTTGTGGGAATATGTAGGTTTGTGTGGACACTTGTAGAATCTCAGCATTCTGTGCAACCAGTGACTTTCTATTTGTGTAAACAGATGTTTTGCTGAGAAAAATCTATGAGCATTACTTGTCTTCCTTCCTATATGGCCTAGGATTCCACAATAATCCTTAACTCTATTAGCTAGCTCTCACCTTCAAGAAATCTTCCTGACTCAAAGTCTTCAGCCAAAGAGAGACTACGACACATCCAGTCAAAAGGCTGACATCCCTTTGTAACACATTCAACAAACAATATGCAACATATTTTTGTTGCATATTATGTTTAAACTAAATTTGCCTCAACATTGATTTCTGGTACTGAGTTGCAATGAAGCAGCTGGGCTAGGATTAAGCACATACTGCTTTGAGCAGAAGCACATTGTTACATGCAAGCCATGGGTCTGGAATCTTAGCTCTGCCTACAAATTTTCCATGATGCAGTGCTTAACTGCTGAAAATGTTGCAAGGAATACTGAAAGTAAGGGATGTGCCCCATAGATCCTGAGAGTATGGTGTCAGTGACTGAATAAACCAAGCATTTGTTTTGCCATTGCAGCGTCATTAGGAAAGGCTTCCTGGAAAGTCAGAGACAGCATATGTTAATGGGAGAGGTAGACACTTGCTCCAGCATCTGGCTGGCATCAGTCATTTATTCATTTGTTTTGTGTAATGTAAGGTCTGGTCCTTTTCACTTCTTTAATCAGCAACTATTATAAATTAATCCTGATTTAGTGCTTGAGATGTAGTGTACTGTAAAATTAGTTTATCATTCCCTAGGAGACTAACATTCCCTATGATTCAGTTTTTCTTATTTTCATTTGTGCAGGAATGTCTTTGAGGACAAGACACTGAGAGATGGGAAAGGAGAGGTAGAGCTAGTATACTCCACAGCTAGGACAGGAAGTGAGGAGTTTGTAATTAGATCCAATCTGGCTTTACATTTATTGTATTGCATTTACACTTCATGCTTGATCAAAGCACTGTTATATTCACATGGTGAAGAAAAGGTTTCAAAATTTGAATGTGGAACAAAACTGTGTTATGTTCCACTCAATATCAGGGATTTACTTTTATCAAAGCTGATGGCTTACCCACTGGCACTGACACAGAAAGAGTATCCCTTTTCATGGTGTTTTTGTTTTTAATGTTCTGGCCTCTTGGGAATATTTTAAAATGAGACAGAGTGCTTTCCCAGATGAGCATAAGCATTAACCATGTGGAAAAACAAAGTGTCTTTTTCACACCCAAGCCTTTCTATAATTATTCTGCACATTCTATACATGCCAGGTGAATCAGTCAGACCCACTGAAGCTGTCTGCAGAGGCAAAGGATTGCTTTGTTTGGTGTTAAACATAAAATGATTCACATTTTTTATGCCAGCTTTTGAAATCTCTTACAGATCATCAGCGCTGGTGACTGATCCAGAATTGCTGGGACATAACACCTGAACTTCTGTTACAGTATTGACTCACTGATGCATAAACCAAACAAGTGTAGAGGAAAAGAGGACCACAGTGATAGGTAAGATTTGCAGACTCTCTAAATCTGGGGTTTTTTATGTTATCCCCTGGTTTTTCACTCTTCATGAGCTCATCAAATACAAAACAGTTGTTTGCGTTACTTTGTCAGCTCAAAAAGTGATTAATGACAACCTACTTTATTGGTTTCTGTAGAGACTGCAACAACCAGGACAACTTGGAATCGATCCCCTCCTTCATATGGGGGGGTCCTGTTATTCACCTAGGCACTGTTAAAAGATGTACCTAAACTGAAATGAGTGCAATTATCAGTAAGTCTACCACTGTTGTTCAAGATATGAATGTACTTATCACCTTCTTGAATTTATGTCCTTACTTTAGACTTGCAAGCTCTCTCGTAAAGAGTTCTGTAGGGTTTCTGAGAACATTATTAGGACCCCTAGTAAAGAAGTAGTAAAGGTAACAAAGAAATTCTTTTGAGGTGACAGAAAAGGAGTTGAAACCCTTTGCAGTGTGAGATGGTTCTACATGTCAAACAGCGAGCTGAGTTGCCTGTTCTGCATGGTTATGTAATGAAAGACCCTATTGTAGCAACGGGATACACTCAGGGAGAAGAGCTGCTCTGCAAACCTTCAGTCTGAGCTTCCTGATCTTTCTGCAATTAAAATTTCAGACAGCCTTGCATGTGTGCATTCTTTAGACGCTGCATTCTCTGAGAGGGTGTCTGTCTGGATTTTGGGCAAGACTTGAAAACACTGTTGGATAAATAAATGTAAATCAGCTGCAGATGCCATTGTGTAACTATCACTCCTCCCTAGAACTCCTGCAAATACTAAACCTCTGTGTAATGAATGAGTGGTCTACGTTAATAAGGTAATTTGAAAGGTGTTAGGGTGAGGGAAGGGAAAACAAAGCAAGGAATCATGAAGTGCTTATGAACTCCAGTCTGTTTTTCCTTTCACTGGCAGCACAGCCAAGTGCTGCACAAAACACGCTGTTGTTGCCCTCTACTTTAACTTGTTTTCCTTTACCAATTCCAAGCAGGCCTAACACTTCTGACTGCTAAGAACAGTCCTGTTCTTCAGACTGTCCAGCAATTGCCTTTCCATCTGCAGCTCTCAGTCTCCTGCAATGTGTTAATTACATGCTGCACATCTGAATACACTGGATAACTGTGTGATCTTTATATGACTTAATACTTACAGAATATGAGGTCCCTCATGCCCCATCTGAGTTTGGACTGAATAACCCAATATAATTTCTGCCACAAGAGTATTATTTTGGAGAGAGATGTCAGCCAGTCCCATTTTGATGGAGTCATCTTCTCAGTAAGGTCAGTTAGCCCAACTAGATTTCCAAGTTAAACTGCTTCTGAAATAGCTTTGTTATCTGGACAGATGCAACACGATTCTCTAGAGGCAAGGTCTGAACCTGGGCTGTGGATTTCTCTGCTATCCTTCATACACAGGCTGGTAAAAACTGCAAGCCTCATCTTTGTGCCCTGTGCCAACCCAGACACTTTAAAGCTCTTGATAATGTAAGACTGCAGGAACATGAGAGCAGAAGACGGTACAATTTTCTGCCTGAGCAGTGCTAAAGGCTTTAGTGTAAATGGTGATTAAGCTCTTTGATTCTTGATTATGCAACACAATCAGCGACACTAAGTCCTTGGAATTCATGGAGATTCTCTTTTCTTTCCTCCGGAATGAGAACAACCACCCTCCCAGGACATGGGCTGCTAAAAGGGGAATATTTCCAGATGGAAAATGGACCAAGCTTTGCTCAGAGAGAGGCCTCTCTGGTATGGAAAGAATGAATAAACTATGGTGCATGTCCTCCAGTATACTGTAACTGTAGTAAATTCCAAGTGAGCTAACAGCTTTTATAGTCTGCAGCACAAGGCAATGTATTCATGGACAGGGTTCACGTCCACATGTTCTTCTCCCCAACCTCTGTATGAGAATATTCTGGTTATGAATCATCCAGGTGTCATAATCAAGGCCTGGTAATACTACAGCAACATCAAGTTTTATGTAAGGTATAATTAGGATGCAAAGCCATGTAATGTCTCAGTCATATACTTCCCTGTCCTGGCAAAACACATTTTTGCAGTCTAGCTCAGGTCCAGGCTACTGAAATCTCAGTCAAGAAAATCTATGTAATATTCCTAATCTGAGGGGCCAGGGAAGAAGAAAGAATTGAACCTCTACTTGTATATGGTCACTGGCACAAAATACAGCTGAGTATTACCTGGCTAAGTAAGATGCGCTCTTGAAAATGGTATTTTTGAAGGCTGAATTACTCCAGATCTGCCTGTTGTACTCCTTAAGGAGAAAAGCATGTCTTCTGAAAGTACCTAGACCACCAGCACTTTACTGAACTGTACCGGTAGGGTAGGGCAAAAAATTGGTTTGGTACCAGGACTTCCACATCCTGCTTCCCAACCCACTTTGGATTCTCTGTATGGCACCTTACTTTTCTTACAGAAGAACGAACCACTCTCACCCTGGACTCATGAAGTTTAGTTTTCGGATCCTCTGCAGGAAAGACAAGTAGTGAAGACACAGATAATCTACTGAGAGTAAAAGAAAGGTTATAAATGCTGGTTTCCTATGATTGCTTCACATCAGATTTCCCCTCAAGTAAATCAATGTGATTAGGAAATTGTAATGTCAGCAAAGGTGGTGTCACATCAGGAGGTCAAGCAAGTTGCTTTTTTGCCTCCTTTCCAGTTAAGGTTAATCTGAAATGGAAATTTTTCCTTCTCAGTTTCAGTTCAGACTACTAATAATTTGTTGACCTCTTGCACCTGACTTAAACAGTCAGTTTCTTAAAAAGATTGAGTGGAACAGAGCTTCAGGCACAGAAAATATTACCTCCCCTTTCTAATTAACTCAAGTAAATTTTGAGAGGGTCTAGTTTTAGTTGAGATTCTGCAAGCCTCCAAAACTACACTCCAATTCTGGTTCAAAAGAAAAATGAAATTTCTAGGTGGCTTTTGGTTGGGTTAATCTCTCTGGTTGCATTGCCAGCAAGTATGGTGCCTTAGTTGCCTGCTGTAAGAAGTGATGGGTGCTACAAACACAATAGTCCTACTGACTCATTTACTCGATGCTTCTGGTGAAATGGGTTTATTTGAATCCTTGCATTTGCAATTTCTTAGTCCAGTTAATTGTATTTGAAACAGTCAATAAAGCTTCTGTTACTTAAAAGACTGCTGTTCCAATTAACAGATCTTCCTATCAGAAAGGTCCCTTAATTTTCTTACAATTTCTTCCAGCATTACTGTAGATAGTTTTTCCTCCAAGGAGGCCAGACTAATTAAAACTTGTGGTAGCTTTTTCTCCCTCTGTGTGACTCCATACCGAGGGCCAGATTTGCTCCCCCTCTCCCCATTGATAACTTCCGCACATGAGTAGTCCCATGGAAAGAAACGCACTTGTATGACTAATCTGCTCAGCAGCATACAAAGTTCACTGTCTGGACTAGAATTAAATGACTTTTATGTAAAGCACTACAGAGGTTGTAGAGAGGACGGATTAAAACTCAGGAGTCCCTAGTGGCAAGTGCCTTGCTTTGAGAACTAGACCGTTCTTCCTGTCTAACTTGAGTCTGGACACCAACATTTCTTCTCAGGTATTTTCTTTCCCCTTAAAAAAGAAATAAAATGCAAAGTTTTTCCTTTAAGCTTCTGCTCAGTTGTGCCACTCTGTCTTAGTTGGATTAAATACCTAAAAATGGTCTTGTTTTCCCAGACATTTGCTTGCCAAACTTGTTGAGCTGGCAGACATATTGCTGTATGTTGGCGCATACATTACCTCAGCTTAAACTAATTTATGGGATGTGGCACCTCTGACACAGTTCCCCTGTTCCAAACAACAGTCTTAATCAGTCACACTCAGAAACATGTATAATGCTGAGGAGCTGTAACTACTAGTAGCTTTTCTCTTGATTAGGACTTTGGCGCTGGTCCATTATTCAACCCTCTGTGAGCAAATGCGTGAAGCAGCTCACTGAAGCAGAGATGGCATTGACAGATGGGTCAGTGATTTTTTTTTTTATTCTATCAGGAAGAACAAATATGTGTTGAGACAACTGGGAGGCAAAGAAAGTCATACAAGAGAATCCTGCCTTCTTAAATTTCTTTCTTGAAAAAGGTGTCTGGAGTGAGCCTGCACCAGACCATGGTAGCATTTATTTGTTGTTTCTTGGGGTGGTATGGAGGATAGAGCTTCCTGAAGCACTGGAATATCTCTACAGTCATTTTGGAAGATAGGGATGCTGATTCTGGCTCTCTGCTCTGCTTCCTAGAAAACTGCAAAATGTGGCCCTCAGTATAAGCACACCCAAGGGGCTGGTCTAGGTTGAAGCAATGTTACAAATCTCTTCATGGACTACTCTGCAGTGGGGGAGGACTAACATCTCTACAGTGTCTCTTCCCTGGGTCTAACCTGCTTCATATTTTCTAAGATAAGAACTAAATAAAAGAGAGTCCCTGGTTATGCACCGTACTTATTCCTGCATAGGCTGTGGTCACTTTCTCAGCAGGGTTGTGAATTTAGCCTGATATCCCCTTCAGCATCATTTTAACTGAGGAAAGGAAAGGAGGTACAGGAACTGAAGGCTAAGAATTTCAGAGAAATGCTAGATACAGCTAAGTACAATCTTCTGTCCATCTGTTTCTGCAGCTTGTTTTGTAACTCAGGAGAAGAGTTAAGGTAATTAGCTAAAAGAATTCACTTTAAAGTGATCAGCATTTAGAAGTGTTTTCCTTAAAGTTTGCCAAAAGTATTTTTTCCATTTAACTCACAATTTTTCACTGCCTCTTCCTTTACTTTCCAACTAAGTGAGCTGTTTCAAAAAATATTTGCCTGTGCTTTAAAGGAAAAAGGAGAAAGAAGGCAGGAAGCTAAAAAGCATGGTCAACAAAGCCAAATGAAAACTTGCAAGTTTTTGCACTTCTACTAAATAATTTGAAACTGAGGAGAACCAAATCTCTCTGAAGTTTGGTTTGGCCCCTTTTTCACCCTGAAACACGTGGATGTGCAGTAAGATGGATGAAATCTTACTGTGAGAAACGGGCTCATGGTGAAGGTCCCACTGGTTGGTCTCAAGCAGCTTCTTGCTAAACTGGCATAGCTTGCCCTCATGGCTGGCAATTTTACCTTACTTTGCCCTACAAAGGACACCCTGACATACGAGGGGTTTCACCCCACATTTGAAGCAAAAAGCAATTACAAAGGGAGGAAAACATGAAAACATGACTAGTTATTTCGGTCAGCCTGGGCAGGGTGGAGCTGCTAGCAATGCACCAGACACTGGAGCTGGCATGGACTGCACTGGCCTGGGCGGGGAGGCAAACTGAGCTGTTTTTAAGCAGTCTCAAGCTGCCAAACCAACACTTCACATGGCACTAACCCTGCCCTGACTCTCCTGCCCTGCAAAATAGGCCATTCTGCCCTACCTCACAGCAGCACTGCCTCTGCACAAGGTTTCAGTCTATGTGGATGTGCAGGTTACGGGGTGGAGTTTGGACAGAAAATATTTTGCCCCCAGTTGGCAGGGGAGGGGAGAGGAGGGCACCCCATGGGCAGGGCATGGGGAGCTGTTCCTGAGGCACAGGCACAGGCTTAGGGAGATGTTCCTGAGAAGCAGAGAAGGGGACTGCAGCCCTTGCTGAGGTAAGAGCTGGTGGCCACGGCTCCCTTGAGCTCTCCTGAAGCAGGGAGTGCAGGGAGAGAATCCCAAACCAATGTGTGGTGGCCAAGCTGCCTGGCAGCCAGAAAATATGGGCACTTTCCATGGGATTCAGATGTGGCTCTGGCTATTTGGCGGAAGAGAGAACTCCTGGTCCATCCTGCTGCTTCTTTCAAGCCCCAAATGCCTCAGTAGTGTTTTTGGGTGTCTGACAAATACCCTGAAATCTGTCACTTCTGCTGAAGAATTATGGGATGTGTAAGTATGTGGGACACCTATGTACATGTACCTGTCTGCCTGAAATATGACAATTTTTTTTCACTTGTCTAGAATGAGGTTGGAGGAACAGAGGGGACACTGTCTGATTTTTGAAAATATAAATAGGCATAGATGAGTCCATTTTTCTCTGTGAATAGTGTCTTGTCACCTGAGAACTAAAATATAATAAGAAAAGGTGCAAGAAAAATGATGCTTGGAGGAGATACTGGAAGCACCTCTGGTTTTCTAGATGTACCCTTTAAGAATTACATCCCCTTAACAATCTGGAACCAGCTTCCTCATCCCTTGGATTTAATGGGTTTATGGCAAATGTATTTGTGTACTATGGGCTGAAGATAACAAAATCCAAAAAGATTGTCAAAAGCCAAAGCCTAAAGTTTTGTAAGCTTGAATTCTCTTCATGCTTTCCTTTGTTTGTTTAACTTCTGTGTGTTAAACTAACCTGGAACTCTCTTCTCATTGTTATCTCTAAGGAGGACTAAGAGACTCAAGATTCTAGATTTGTTTTTTTCAGTACACCGTGCTCTCTGACTGTCAGCATTGGCTGTCAGCAGTAAGAAGTGAATTGCCATGACTAATAAGTTCCAGCTCACACTTCTCATGAAGGGGTTTGGCAGCTTTTTCCAGAGCCTTAAACTGAATCAGGGATAAGCCAATGAAGAGATTACAGATATATCGAGTTTACTTTGTGTGATTGCCACATATTTGCTGCCAGATACAGTATCCTGTTTTCCCTCTGCACTCCACTTGGAGATCAGATCAAATAAATCTCAACTTCTCAGTTATGTAGAAATAAAGCAAACTGCCCTCCAGTTCTGGAATTCTTTTTATTTAGCCAGAAATGAAAAAAGGCCAGGCATTATGCTGAGAGAATTCACTTGATTTGAAAGGAGATTTTGGTGAAAGGTTTTCTCAAGTCTTTTCTGGGAGATGAGCCTGTGAGCCCCCACTATGACAAACAGGACTGGGGGTGAGGAGAGAGAAGAAACAAGCCTCTGTGGACTTTTTCACTTAAAAACACTTCGGTTGTTTTCTGAGAGCTTTTCCTCTGAGCCCTGACCTATTTCCACCTGCTGCCTGGCATTTGATGAAGCAAATTACTAAATGAATCTATTGTTATGCTTGGAAAGAATTTTCCTTACTGGCAAAGGTTAGACTTTAGGATGCTTTTTTCAGCCTTAGACCTTACAGTCAGCACATACTTGGGTGGATGCTCAGTATTCAGGAGCAGCTCCTGGTGTTGCCTCTCTTGATGTGACTGGGCACAAGTGACCTTTCTTTGATCTACAGAGGCCAGTGTGAGCCTCTATAGCAAAGTGATTGCTTGTTACCCAGCACATATGAGTCCATAAAAAAATGCTTCAGCTTTTAACTGACACAAGGAAGCCCACTCTATTCAACTGAGAGCAAAAAAAAGAGGCATCTTCAGGGTCATAATGTTGCAAGCAGAGATATATTTAGAAAGTTTATCTGTCTTTAATTGTGGTGAGTGAATAGCACTAAAATGATCCTCCTGCTGAATGCTCTTGGAATAGTCAGGTGCTGGTGACTGCAATCAGCTCTGGCAAGTAATGTGTAAATCTGTGGTCTCCCAGGACATGTATCTATGAGCACATGAGTCATGACTGCACACTAACATGCCCATCAGACTTAACTTATTCTCTCCTGTACTCTTCTGTATGCCCTGCTCTACTTACAACTCAGACCAGGTCAGAAGGTGGCTTCACTGGAAGTCGAACAAATCTATTAGAAACCTGTCAGTCTAACAACTCTTTATTATTGAGGTAAGTCTTTTCTTAGTGCTGGTGGAAGAAAACCAGCTGATCCTAGGAAAAGCAAATGTAGGCACTCTAAATGATCTGACTGAAAGATCAGAAGTTGTGGACATTGTGATGTGGAGGATTAGAGGGAGGTGCTGAGGAAATTCCCTTTCTCGCGATTGATGGGTATGAGAGGTTGGGATGCATTTTGCAATGGATGTTTAGTGCAGGAACTCTGCAGACACTGTAATTTCATTCATCTATCCTCTGTGAAAATCACAGAATACTTAACAGCAGAGTCTGAAGCTTTATTGTGATAGTAGACGCATAAAAATTGTTGTACTGTATGAAATAAAAATAAGGCAGATTCCTGCCCCAGGAGCTCATAAATTAGATTCCAAATGTCCATGCTGAATTCCAGCTTTCAGAATTTTGAGCGCCAGGCAGGCTTTCCACATGCCTTGAACTCAGGGGTTTGCTAGACCCTCAACTCTTGCTGCATAGCTCCAACCCTTATTTCTTCTGCTGCTCTGGGCTGGCTTAAGAGACTGCTGCACTGTGAGCTGTGAGAGAAACACAAATTATTCCAAGATATGTAGGGCTCTGAGATAGGTTCAGAATTAGGAAATGAATTTACAAGTTTATATCTGGTCTCTTGCTCTGTAACCAGCTAAGCCTAATAGGTGTGAGCGCAGCATTCCTACTGGAATCCAGAGGAACCAGCGGTGGCTTAGGGCCACCACACACTCGGGCACAGGAATGAGAGTGGGGCTGCTCTACACACTGCCTTTGGTAGATGCATTGCAGAAATCTGTCAGGATACTGGGTGCCTTCCCAATGATCACCAAGGCCTGGCTTTGTTGTTTCTGATTAGAAATATATGTAATCCATGCCTTTACAACCCAGAGTTTAGAGGAAAGGTTGAAATCCACTGATAATCTGAATTGGTTGGCTCTGACTCAACTCTAATAGGGAAAAAAGTCTTAATGGATATAAATTAATATCAAAACGGAAGGAGAGGAACTTGACAGGGGGAGACAGAGATCACTGTGACACACTGAAGAAAATTTCACTTGTTCTGGCCTACAGTTTTTGAGATGTGCTGTTTTTCACTGAGAACCATTTCAACCAGAGAATCAGACCATTCTCTTCAGTGATTTATTTTCACATTACAGAAGTTAACTCTATTCTTCATGTCCTGATATAACTGGGAGAGGGAGCCTTGGTACATAACCTTAAACTCTGTTTAAAAGATTAAAAAATTACCAAAAAAATATTCAGCTTTGTTTATTCTTAACAACATATTGCATGGACTGTTACCAGGGATCTGTGGATGGCAAGAATCAATCTCAATGTAGTGCCTAGAGAACAGTCATTGTGATGCTAAAGAAATCACCACACCAGAAGACTTCAGTTGCCATTTCCCAGCTGAGGTTTGTGGACTCAGACAGTTGCTGTCTCTTAGTATCTTATCCCCTTACTAAAATTTCTGTGCATCAGGCAAGAGCTAATGAAGAGGACGTAATGAAAGAGGCTACATTTTTCCTTAGAACTCTCAAGAACACATTAAGTTAATAAGAATAAAATATTGACGTTATCTTACAAATACTTTTGTCTGTCACCAGGCCAGAAAGCTGCTTTTCTGGACCTTAAACTGTAGCCCTGGAAGCATGTGGGCTTTGTGAGCTTGTACTATGTGGAGAACAGGCATGCCAGTGAAAGTTACAGGAATTTGCAGTTTATAAGTATGTAGTGCTTGCAATAACATCATAAATATTTCCTTTCACATCACACTTACAGTTTCCAGCACTGTTAATACAGATGTATTGTCAATCCCCGGCCACTGAGGAAGGCGAGCTTGTCTGGAAACTGGTTTATTTCTTTACTGGAAAGCCCATTCCTTCCAAAAGTCTGTAGTGAGCTGGTTGTAAAGTGTGGGCCCCTGGTTTCCCTTCTAAGCACAAGGAGATTATTTTTGTTATTTCTTCTCTAGCAAAGACTCTGGGATCTTTCATCTGACTTCCTGACATGTTTGTTTATCCTGGGCTTGAATAAGTCCTCCACCTCTTAAAGCCACAGACAGAAGAACATGTCTTAGCATAACATTTCTATTCCTTTAAATCTGTTGTGGGATAGATCATGGAGACATTTGTTCAGCCAATTTGCTCATTAATGCATTGAGAGCAGAACTATAGCTGAAGTAAGGCAACATTGATAATAATGACTATTTTTCTCTTGCAAGGTAATGTCTGTATGCACACATTAGAATCCCAGCCGGCTTCCTTAATCCTTTGGTGCTTCTTTGTACCTTAGTATGCTTAAAAGTGGTTTGTTATAAAGCAATCTGTAAAGTATTTATCTGAGAAATTGGCACAACTTTAAATCCTGTTTGTTCTATGTATCTATAATAACAAACATTTTTAAAATTCACTCTTTGCATTGAACCTGAGAAAAGAATGAATATAAAAAAGCTGATTTTGCGCTTTAAAGGCTGATGTGCAAAGTG
This sequence comes from Sialia sialis, assembly GCA_009812075.1. Taxonomy (NCBI): domain Eukaryota; kingdom Metazoa; phylum Chordata; class Aves; order Passeriformes; family Turdidae; genus Sialia; species Sialia sialis. The sequence goes on along the minus strand of VRYO01001681.1, from coordinate 3,436,232 downwards.
TGAAGGGATGCCAGAAGTGAATGCTAAGATCTGTGAGAATACAGGTGCAGACATCAAGGCTCTTTCTGCACATTTAGAGAGATGTGTGTCCATGGAATTGCAACTGGAATATCACCATATCCAACAGCTGACTCAACACTCTAGCTGAGACCTCAGCAAACAAGATTTTTTCTGTGTTGTGTTCACTCACCTCTGTTCATGTCTGATTGTGGACCAGGAATCCTGACTTTCATGGTCCAGTCCAGCAACAACTGTGACACCATGTATGGTGGGGCTCAGCTGCACTGGCAAAGCTCTATGGGAATGGACAGTAGAGATTATGATGATGATGAGTTTTGCCTAAGAGCTGAGGACATGGTTTTATGTTTTAAATCTTTGAATATTCTTGAATACAGTCTTGAATGGAGCCTGCTTTTTAACGTGCATCATTGAAGGAACCTATTGGCTTTGCAGCTTCAGTCTTGTACAAATTCCACGCTCCATAGGGTGGAACCCAGCAAAGCTGGAGGTCTTTTTGAGTACCAAGACTCTACCAAGAACTAAGAGTTTTAATGCATCATGTTTTTTGAAACCTGCAAGAGCAAAATCTTCTGTGGAACCCTGCAAGGGGGATATAACAACATCCAGTTTTCTGCATGGAACTTAGATGAGTAAGATTCGTGTGTCAAAACACCATTGTTTCTGAAGAGATCGTTATCCTGCCTAATGACACAAACAGAGATTATAAACCTTGGATGTCATCTTGTGTATTTACAAAGTATGTGAAACCAGGAACACATTCCCCCAAACACCGTAGGAATCAAGGTGTTTTCAGTTCTTAGCTTTTCAGTTCTTAGCTGGTGGAAGCTGCATTTCTAGACCTTTTCACAGTTTCCAGTGTTTCTACCTCAATGTTAAATTTTGTTTCTTTTCTTTTCTCTCACTTATGTAACTCTGTCCCCTGCACTAATACACAGAACATGCATGCCCTTGTGATATAAATATGTACCTAATGAAGCCATTCTGCTGATGTGTTTGAGATTTCCAAATTGCTTTTCATTTACCTGTGCTTTGTGGTTACTATCAGTTCATACTGTTAGTTAGCAGACTTTGATAAATTGTTCTCTAATGACTTTGTGTTTATTGACTTTGTCTAAAGGACTCAATTGAGCTTTAAGGCAGATTTTAAGAGCTCCATTAATTTCACTCTTTTTGAAATCCAGATAAGCAAATAAATGAGGCAAATGACAACCCAGCTCAAATTTTCTATGCCTTCTAGGAAATACTCTGCTGGAAGTGAGACAATAGCTACATGAGCAGTGGCTGCTGCAGACTACACCCCACCTCATAATGTCTGAGTCTGGATGTGTGGCAGGGTGGTTGGGTGTATAACCTTACTTAGTATGAAACAGAGCAGTTCACAATCCTGGCTTGTGTGGAGTGAAAACTATTCTTATAAAAAGAGCAGGAGGGAGCTATATGGCACAAGAGCAAACACATGTCAGTTTACTTTGTTGCTTTTCTGCAAATAACCATGTTTTGAGGGAGATTTTATTTCCTCTCCCAAAGTTTGTATATTCAGAGTAGTATTTCCCAACACAAGACTCTGTGCTCATCCTGTGTTCTTTGTCCTTTCATCTCCAAAAATCCAACATTAATATTTTGGTTCTGTGGTTTTCCAGCTATACTTTAGTATTACACATGGATGCCTCCAATTTGGCTAATGACATGTGCCTTGAAGAATTATTATTGTTATTGTTATTAATAATAATAATATTTGTTCCAGAAATACAGAGTTCCTAGAAAGAAACAGAGCCCCCAACTGGAACAAATGTTCTAGACACTAATATAGTGTCTTAAGAAATATCTAGTTTTCTAGCTATACAATAAATTTCTAATTGCTAACAAACCAGAAATGCCATTATTCCTTTAAGCAGAAATTTTGTTATTTTTTTAATATGAAGCAGTAATTCTCATTGTTTAATTGCTTTGTAGGGCTTATTGTCACTAAGTTTTGATTTAGTACATTTTCATCCTCATGTACTTAAGTCTCATGGTGTTTCTGTAGATGTGTCTTGTCAGTATTTTCTTTAAACTTATTCAGAGAAAAGAGCAAATGGAACAGGATGAAAGTATTCTCTGCATAGTATAACATAGCATAACATTCATTTCTGAGACTGCCAAGGCTTTTATGCACATTTCTGCTGGTATTTGGAGACAAAAATCTCCTTATATTCCATTGTCTAACCAATAAACAAGCCTCAGTTGCACAAAATATTGTCATGAAATGCAAAAAAAAAAAAACAAGTGTAGTTTTGGAATGTGTGAATGAAGTTGAGCTTGAAGCAAATTTCCATTTCCTGTGAACCTAAACAATGCTGAAATTTTGAATCTATGTGAATTCTGTAGTTCAGACTGATCTCTAGCAATTTAATTGCTAGGGTCTGATTAGTACCTGAGGATTCAGATGCTGACAGTGACTCATTCCCCACTTACTGCCAAGGGAAATGCGCTTCAACATAAAGCAGCAGGGAGGAAGAAAGGATAGGGAAAAGTCAGCCCACTACCATTTCACCAATGGCATTAGATTGAAATCTTTTGTCCTTGGAATTGTTTAAAACAAAGCATGGTCTGTGAAAAATAATCTGGAGAATCTCCATGATGAATCTCTCCAGAGCAGAGAAGACTGTGAAAGCCAACAACAAATAAACCACAAAGCTTGTTTTAGTGAAAAACAAACAAACAAAGAAACAAAAGTCAAAACCAAAAAAATCCATTCCAAGCCTTGTAATTTAGGACAAAAAATGGAAAATGCTTTAGACTGACTTTTAAAAAAATTAAAAAGGCATTTTCTAACTAGTTGCAGTGAACCCAGGGTTCTATCACTCCATTCTTCCAGTGAAGCAGACTAGATTTATATGTAGTTTTGGGAGGGGGTTAAAGAGCAGATTTCTCTCAATCAGTTTAGAGTGCAGCCCGATTTAGCTTTCTGTCATCAATGGATGAAACAGCATTTTTTCTTCACACACAAAAATTGTAACTGCTAAAGGGTGGTACTTTCTGTTTTGCTGGTTTCCACTTGCTCTTTCTATTATTCTGGAATTCACTAATCTTTTTGCAAGAGCCTCTTGAAAGTGCTTATGCAGATCACAGGCAGGTCTTGATGTGTTATGCCTGTAATATTAACAAAATCTGCTCAGTACATGGTATCTCATTTGCCCCTTGAATTCAGCCAAAAAGCCTCTGATTTACTTTAGTGCTGTTTGGCTGAGATTCTGAATGTTGATTCACTAATGTCACACCAATAAACACTGCTTGAGTTTTCTGAAAAACAGCTGAAAGCTGTATATTTATTCTTCCTAGCTTTCCTTCTTAGAAGATGACACACACATCCTTAAGCCAAGCCCAACCTGAATGAACTGCTGTCAAAGAATACCTGATATAAATAATGTTATGTTAAAGCAGCTGCAAAGAAGGGAGGAATTTTTTAACTCTCACACAGTTCTTAGACTTGCTATATTACTAGGACCTTGTACTTATAACTTTGACTAACACATACTAAAAAGCTCCATCAAATTAGCATTATCCCCTTTGGAGTGGCACTGCTCACTACCTCCATGCTCTTCATTAGAAGAAATATATCTGATCTATAGTGGTACTCCTGAATACGTTTTAATTTGTTTCTCTGCACATCACCAGACAGCTGCCTTATGATACAACAGCCCACATTTCCTTAGAGAACCTCTAATGAGAGAAATTTGGTTCAGAGAGCAATTTTAAAGTTATTTAGTGTAGAGCATAATGGGTAAGTGATACCAGGGCAGGGCTGTCATGGGTATTGAGCTGGCTCTCTGGCAGAAAATAACTGGGGTATTTCAGGAGCTCTCTAGCACTTTTGATGATGCTGCCTCTCATGAAAATGGTTCTGTTTCACTGCCTCCACAGAAGTAAATCTAGCAACAGGTTTCAGCAGTGGTGTAGGAATCAGCTCTTTTCATCCTAACTTAAAATCAGGACTTTGCATGCTACTCAATGAAAATACTGCTGTTTTGTCCATGCACAGATATAAGGAAATGAAAATAAATTGAAACTATTCAAAAGCCACTTATGTCCACTTTATAACGTAACTCCTCCAATGGTCTATTCTAAAACAAGAAGAAATATATACTGAGATCTAATTCCAATTCACAAATGTGCTTCATGCTTCTGATCAACTGCAAGCATATTAAAATACTACTAAATTAAGATGTAAAGATAAATATCTCTGTTGAAAACCAGGCTCACAGTTTTGTGAAAAGATTTCCTATTATTGTACTGTTACTTTCATGAAATAACGAATACTTACTGTAAATTTAATGTGTTACAATAACCTAGCAATGATTGCCAAGATTTCTTTTAGGAGAAAACTTAGTTTACGTTCTTCTGTATTTTTATGTAGTGAATATTCTTTCCAAACCCCTCTTTTGGCCTTTGTTTTCCTGTCAGTGTGGATTAATTAAACTGATCTATCATAGGGATTGTCGTAGATTGTCATGGAGCTTCCATTAAAGGTATAAGTTGAACAATTTGCCTCTAAATGACAGCCTGCAAAGGGTTTTACTCATGTTACTTGCATTCCTTCCTCAAGAAGAACATTTGTTAATCACTAGTGGCTTTACCAGAATGTGTCAGGTACAGATGAAATACAGGGCTGTCACTCTCAAAGAAATTGAGTTCCACAGCAGTATCAGGCATTTGAATTTTATTCACTTTGTTAAGCAGTTTCTATGGAATCTACATCCTGAATCTGACAAAACAAAATGCTGAAGGGAAGAGCACACAGGTTTGTGGAGTGTTGGAACGATTCTTCAGCTGCCTTGAGCTGTATGTAGTTCCTAACAGATGAAAAACATTTTTGTTCACTTGAGATAACTGCAAGGCAGCCAAATGATTACATTCAAACTTTCCAAAGCTTGGAAATATCTGCTTCTGAGTCACAGCCAAACATGAGCAACTGCTGCCCAGAAGGGATATTGTTGTTTGGAAAGAGAGAGACAGCTATAACTGATTGCCATGCTGAGCCTGGAAATTCCATCTCAACCTTATCTTCAGCATCGTGCTTTTGCAGGGCTCTCACGAGCTCTATCTCTGCTGAAGCAGCAATTCAGGAGCAGCAGACCCACCTTCATGATGCAACAAACTGCTCCAACAAAAAATGTGGTGAATCCCTACACTGAGAAACAAGTACTCTAGCAAGCAGGTAGCCCAGATAACAAAAAGCAGTCATCAGTGTTCCTTCCAAAAACATAAATGTACTGAATAAAAATCAGCAACTAATTTTTTTTTAAATTTTATTTTGAATTTTTAATTTGTGTGGTCAAACAAGATGTTCTGCCAGAATTAAATACAGGTTAGCCTTTATGAAATGAGTGTGAATAGTTGGCTATTAACAGAAAATTTGTGACTTCAAATCTTAGCCTATGGCAATTTATTTTTGCATGTTGTGAATGATATCTCATCTGTTTTTTGAAAAACAGTTGTTCTTGGAGTAAAAACTAAACATTCCAAGGACCTACCATAAATTAAAAAGAAACGTGTAGAATCTTTGCAGAAACAAGTCGCATAGGAAATGCCTTTAAAACCTTCAAAACACTTTTGTGTTGGACTGAGCAAGAGATACCAATTAGGATACTCATGGAGAATCAAAAGTAACAGAAATGCATTATTTGGTTCTTATATTTATTTAAGGTACCAATATATCTCTATCCGATTTTCCCCAAGAAGGCTTTCTTGAAGACCTTGTTGTGATCTTCCTTTCTCAAGCATCCTGCTATTTTTTAATGGGAGAAGGTATTAACTTTAGGAAACAGTAAAAAAACCCCACTTCCCAACTTGAAAACAGTGCTTTTCCTGTGGTGCTTCAAGTCAATGTATGGATTTCACTTACCACCAACCAAAATGTTTCTTTTCTAAGAGAAGAAGGACTGACTCTTGGAAAGGACTAAAAGATTCTGGGATTTGGAATCTCTCTTTGCTGCCAGCTTTTCAGCTAAGTACTGTTGCAGACTCTCCACTGTGCACATGGGGATAAAATGTAGATGTTTTTCAAATCTCCTGAAGTTTTTGTAACTGTCATTTAAAAGAAAACACCTTTGACTTCTGCAGCAGGCAAGCCTGAACTGAAACCACAGGGAGAGAGCAAATATGATCCTCCTGGCGAAACCATGGGGAGAGTAAATATGATCATCCTGGTGTCATTTTTAAAGCCTCTTTTCTGTCTGTTACTGCTTTTTTAATGGAAATAAACACTGTTCTCTTAATATGTGAGTTTCTACCCCAAACTCTATTAGGGATTGCACAAATATTACCTCAGTGTATATTCAGACATTATTAAAACAAATTACTCTATTGCAGTACAGCTAAGGCCCATTCATTCATTCATTCATGGTGGTGGTGGTGGACTGTGCAATGTCCCTGAGGTATGCCAGGAACAACCATGCTGTTGTAAGCTTACACAATCACTTATTTAAAATGGATTTATTTTGTTAATATCCTATAATGGCTCCCAGGAGGAGATGAAAACAAACAGATCAGAGCTGATTATGCCTCCAGGTTATAGCTTGAGACAAGGCAGTAACTTGTGGGTCTAGAACTCACAGCTACAGAAAGACACTGCTTTGTGCTCTGTATGCTTTTTTCTCCCTGCAACCAACACTTTGAACCTCACAGTATTCATGTGCCTCATGTCTTGAACTACCACAGACCTGCATTGTACAGCTTGGCCCAAGGTTTCCACATTGCCTGGACTGTACCTGGCAGAAGTCTAAAGAGGTTTGTCTTGTACACAGAGCTATGGAGAGTTTTAAATCGTCTTTTACAGCTTCTCTGTTCTTGGGTTTCTCTAGTCTTTGGCCAACTATTGGCATTGGATAAAACTGGCCAAAGGAAAAAATATCCAACAGCTTTAGATTCCTGGTGAACTGAGACAACTAGTTTTTTCCCCTTTTTATACCCTTTGTATTGCAAACACCAAAGGCATGACCTAGAATGAAAAAGTCTGGAATTGGCTCAGCCCAGATAGAGAATTTGGAGCCACATTCTGATTTGGCTTTCAAGAGGCATTTTAACATATAGATATCTCTATTCCTCTCAAAACCATTGTTCATGGTTTCATCATTTCCTGGTTTTCATCATCCATGGACATAGTTTCATGTGCTGCATGCTCCTGACTCTGCATTTGTCTTTATTTTCCTGTCAGATGAAGGTTTCAGTTGGCTTTAATTAGTCAGTGGTATGACTATACAGCAGTTTTCTCTTGCACAGGGGAGGGGTCATTCCTAAGCTTGCTGCTGAGGTAGATTCTTAACCACTGTTGCTTGTAAACAGCCCATGAATTACTTCTGCAGGAACAAAGCAAAGGTCAGAAATGTGATGGGAGCAATGTGCTATGTCCTGTGTCCACACTCACTCTGAACTGCTCTCAAACCAGAGGCTATTCAGCCAGTTGGATGAGGCACACTAGAGACAGTGGCTGAGAATGTAAGTTTTGAGTAGGATTGTTCACTTGCTGCTGCCATTGTGGTCAAAGTGCATTCTGGCTGCAGTAACACATGAAAACCTGCTAGAGTGGGAGCTGGTTTGCTCATTTGCAGTGCACAGCAAAGTGGTATTAACATACACATTCCCCTTCCCAGCAAAGCTGGATAAGGGCTGTCAGATATTTGCTCTACATCTGAAATTCATACCTTGGAGCTACGTGACTGCTGATCATTATACCCCACAAGACTAAATCCTTGGGATTCTGTAGTCTGGTTGTGCTTGCCTCTGCAATCCATTCTTTTTAGATAGTCCTGGTGGAGCAGAATCTGCCCAGCCTGGATAGTGATGGATTGTTGAAAGCAAAGTCATCCCTTATCTGTAAGAGAATCACAATTTTTCCCTATATTCCTGAATCTCTGAGGCTTCAGTGGGTAACAAGACCTTATTTCAATCCTTTGGCAGCAATCTAAGGATCTGTCCAATAAAACAGTTATATTTGTTCAAATAAAAGAGGCCAGAACCAAGAATACATTCCTGTTTTTTTAATGCCTAGTTCATCTGTTGCTACATTAATGGTGTTTGGCCTTAAGATCTAGGCCTGATTCAAATCTCTGAGAGCTGAGCTTTTGAGGCCGAACTGTCCATACATCTCTGGGGTAGCTTTATCAAGCACAGGAGACTGACACAACCATGACCCTGGAATGTACCTGCACAGGAGACTGACACAACCATGACCCTGGAATGTACCTACACCTGTGGCTGAAGGCACTGAGTAGACACTTTGAAGTGACACTTCCAAGTGTCTTCTGAGGCTTATTTAGAGAAGGCCTAGACAGCATCTGCACATTTAAAAGCTGTTGGGAACCTCTGCATAATCTGAGGTCTGCCCAGCCCTGGCTAGACCCTCACAGGTTATTTTAACTTTGATTCTCCTTGCATGGGTGGCAGGGCTGTTGCAGGCTCCTAATGCAGATGTCTCACTCTGTGCTGACAATGGCTTCATTCTTTGGACCCTGCTTACTACTAGATGTTTGGGTTGTTTGGTTTTTTTTAAATAGGTATAAAACTCACTGTTGTTTAATTTGAGAGATCATTATGAGATGAATGAAAGGCATGAGGTAAAATAGATTGAAAATATACATGTGTCATGAAGACTTGAAGTTATTTTCTTCCACACTGGACTTATTTTGGCTATTTGGATGGTAAACTATTCATAGTTTTCACTAATACCAGTAATGCATAAACAACATTAAATAATAGTAGTGTTACATACATATATCTATATAATACATACTGTATACATATAGTAATGTTACATACATATATCTATATAATACATACTGTATACATACAGAACAAATCTGTTTTGTAAGTATCAATTTAGGATTCTGTTTTTTTGTACAGAGCTTTTTATCAAGGCAATCCTTGAGTTAAATTTAAAAACACATGTAACTTCCAATAAAAGACAAACTCTAGAAAAATAATAGGGCAGGCATTGGGACAAAAACAATGAGCAAATAATAAAGTTTATATGTAGAGTATGGATCAGATTTCAAAAGCAAATGGAATAAACTTAAGCAAAACAGCATGTATTCCAAATTGGAATGAGTTATAATATTATGAGAAATCTGTGTACCTCCTATTGTAAATATTTATACTTTTGAATTTCCTTAGTAAACTGCCAGATATAATTCCCCAATGAACATTATTTACTTGTTTTAGGTTTTAGCTTATCTGCCCTGCAATTCTCTCATGAGATCAAATTCTCACATTACTGACACATGGGGTTTTTAAAATTGCAGATCAAAGGAGAATACAATTAATACATGCATTAAGCATCATCTTTTAACACCTAGCACACCACAGTGACTAAAATTTGACTCCATAGGGCATTAAAATTTGAATATGATGCCAGAAAAAAAAAGTGCCATAAATCTCCCTGGAACTGAAATTCACCAGTTATCCTCATATACATAACTCCTGCACAGTCTTCCCTATGCTAAATCACTGCAGTATGCAACACAATTTCAAAGGGAGAATTTCATGCAAAGATCAGAAGGTTATTAGTGCAGGACTCATTCTATCTAAATTTACATATGAATTCTGCTCTGTCTCAGTCTACCTGCAATTACTATGTTTCTGAAATACACAGTCTATTCATCAGACTGGCTCAAGATGATGGGACAAATCCAGAATTCTGTCCTACCAATCTAATTCCAAATTATTGTGTATCTATAGATAATTTCTGTCCCATCTTTCATGCTTTAAATTTTCTCTGCTGCTCACTTTCCCCAGTCCTCAATAGGGATACAGTGAGGCTTACATGTCTTTGACTTAACTGCCTTGATGCCTGCCCAATAAAAGTCATCCTAACAATGTAGTTTGTTATTTTTGCTTTGAACTTTTAAATGGAAAATGCACTATTGACTTCAATGGAACAAAATCCAGCATTTGTTTCTACAGGAAGTTGCAAGGGAAATGGAAACTGTCAGTGAAGAGTTTATTTCTTCACTAGCTCAGTAATTTAAGGTGAGCTTCCTCTATGCATTTGTGTGTTTCACATCCTTTAGGAAAATTTTGCCTTTGATGCAGGAAGGTGTGACTGGGTATTAAGGTATGAAACATGCTGCCACAATTGCACATGCTTTCCAGCATCACTGATAGCATCCTGTTCTGTCATGTTGGTCTGTCTGTTTAACTTAGAAGTTCCTTAGGTCAAGGACTGTCTATAGCTCCTTGTTTATATGGTAATTACTAAATCTTTGTCCATCTTGATTAGTCCCTAGTCATTATAATAATAAACAAAGCAGTTAGGAATCATCAGTCACATCAGATTTGAGCCAGAAGCATAAAGGGGAGGCCTCATCATCCCTTCTACCATTAATTCAGTATTTTTTAGCACAAGACATTTCCACCTCCTCCTTCCCAGTAACTCCCATCTCTTACTTTTTCTTTATATGGCTAAAAAACATATAAGAGAATAGTCTCAAAAGTTCTTGGAAAAAATTTGTTATCTGAGCCATCTGGGTCCAGACAACACAAAAACAGAAAAGCTGGGGGGAAAAGAAAAGAGTGTCTAGTTTGGTAAAAAAGTTTGATCAAAACAGCTGCAATTTGAAAGGATTAGATCTGGTCCACTGTCCTACAGAGGTAAGAACTGGACAGTGGCTTTTTATGATTTCACAGCCCTCTGTAGGCAGCCAAATTAAGTATGTTTGGATGAAAGTCTGAAAAAAGAGCTGGCATCAAAAAAAGTTTTGGTGTCCACTTCCAGCCCTAACAGTTTTCTTTTAATCTTTAGCCAGGGCATGGGAAATACAATCCTCCTTCATTAAAAGTGTTTAAGTGATCATCTGTTGGACTGTACGTGACTTGGAATTTGCCCCCTTTATGGGATGAATAAGCTGCATGGAATCTGGTTATAAGCTGAGAAACAACCATGGAAATTTTTATGAATTTTCTCTCCTCTTTATCCACCCCATCCCCTGCAAAAGTAACTTTTTCTTTTCTAGAACTACTTTTCCTTTTTCTGATGGTATATGAGGAGTAAACCAAGGAGAGCATATATCTTCCTGGAATAATACCTAAAATTCTTCAAGGTTGTCCTGCTGTATTTTAGTTCCCTAAATCTCTCTTTCACTGTGGCCATCTAAGTGATTTTCTGTGTCCTGCTGTATGCTTACAGATAGAAAAGGGAAAAAATAATTGTTTAGTTTTGGCTGGTGCAATAGACCCTGAAATAGTAAGTGAAAGCAGATGATGAACAACCAGAGTTTCAATACTGTACATCAATTTTGCAGGGGTTTTCCCTAGTTCTTTTGAAATTCATGTTCCCACCCCCACATACGCATGGCAGTGGTTGTAGGTTTTGAGCCTTGGGAGTGTTAGCAGCTGTCTTGTGTAACCTTTCCACTCCAGGGTGGGAGATCCTCAGCTTGTGCAGCTAAACCACGGCTGGGCGCTGGTCAGTGGGAAGTGAGGAGACCATGGGAAAACAAACAAGCAAACAAAAAACAGTGTCCTGTGGAAAGCATTGCCTAACAAATACACAAAAGACAGTGATGTATTTGCTGCTAAGTGACATCTTCAATCAAATACCAGAAGGCATTAAAAATCTCCCTTAAAGGCTCAACGTTACTCTCTCTAGGATATTATATGCACTTCTATGACATGGTGGAATTATTAGGGACTGAAGGATAGCTTGCCCATTTAAACTTGATTTGCCAATTCCAACTTGATTCTGTGACTTAAATAAATTTGCAGTTTTCTCAGCTTTTTATGTTCAGGCTTAAAGGTGACTGTGCTTTGATGATAAAAGTAATACTGGGTTTTTACACAGTATCTGTCATGAGTAGAAGACATTGCACTTCACAAAATAGATCTGTACCATTATGCTTTTACCTGAGGAAAAAGCAAGGGTTTTGGAGATGAAGAAATTTACTTTTGACTATTAAAGTATTACGTATAAAGTATTGCATATACAACTTTTTTTTTTTTTTTAATAAAGATTATAGCATGCTAATTATTATTTTTATTTACTCTTGTGGTAGATCTGTCCTGATTTTTGAGTAGGAAAAATGTGGTTCTTGGTAATCGCATGCAAATTACTGAATCCTTCTTTCCCTCTATATTCTTGTCTGTGAAAAATATTGATGTTATTTTGTCCTGGTTTGGAGGACAGGTGTCTGCTCAGAAAGGCAGGAGCCTCTCTTTGAAATGGAGAATGTAAACCCCCTTCCTCAAATTATTATAATTTTGAAATCAAGGGGCTCTCAGGAAAAGATATGGAAATTAGGAATAACAGTTTTTTTACTAAGAAAATTAAAATAGAAATACAGCACTACAAAGAACAAACCCCAAACGCTGAGAAAGTCAGAGTACAACCTGCCACCCCGTCAGTCAGGATGTTGGTAGCAGTCCCATTAATTGGTGGCTAGAGTCCTCTTGCAGTGACAGATATGGTCCAGTTGAAGCAGTGGTCCTGTAGAAGGTGCAATTTCCCTCCGAAGGTCCAGTGGTGATGTAGAGAAGTCTGGTTTTCCTCTGAAATCCAGTGGAAAAAGGGGTCCCCTAGTGTCCCAAAATCTCAGTTTTTATCTTGGTAAGAAAGGCTTGGCTCTTTCCCCTGGCTGGAGCATTTTCCAATGGGATGAAGTAATTTTATCAGTCATACAGTGGGACTCAATGGGCCATTAGCAGAGGACAACTCCCTGCAGGAAGGATGGGTTGTGAAAAGATAAAGAACAATGCCACCGGGTTTCAATGGATGGCCCTTAGCAGAATATCTCCCACAGAGATAAGGATCACTGCCCCACCTGGCCTCAACAGATGGTGGTAGAAGAGATACTTCTGATCACATCCCGTGTTGTGACATAAGACAAATACTGATGATAATTCAAAGCAGATTAATGAAGTTACATTTAAAAGTAATGGTGAAGTGCTGCAAAATCTATGGCTAGGAAGTATTTAATGACAGTCAAGGCAGTATTATTCATCTGCTACAATATTCTGGACTGCTCTTGAAATACCCAGAGAGCCATGACTATCTTCTTTCATGAGCCTTATCAGATTAACAAGGTAAAGGAAATTATGTTTTTTAAGGAATCAGTTTTTTGTCATTGTTGGGGGTTGGTTTTTCTTTTCCTCTTTGCCTATGGAACTTTTCCCATTGACATGCTATGAAGCACTGATGGCTAAGTCCTTGAGATGGGGGAGGGGGAACCTCCCTGGTATTTCTGGGAGTTTCACTTGGAAGGAGGGGGACACCATGAGATTAGAAGCAGATAAAAGGAGAGTAGGGGCAATTGCTGTCTCTCGCTCACCCTTGGCTTTGGAAGAGGAAGGTCACTGCCAACGCCAACATCCCAATGCCAGAAGCTGCCTCTTCTTCTGCTGCTTGACCCCACATCCCAGCCCTGCTAGGACACCCTCCTGCTTCAGCTTGTTGTTTCCAAGCATCCTGCCTCTCTCCTCCATCCCTTCCCATCTGGGACACAGCCATGATGGCCCAGAACTGCTGCTGCCGCATGGGATCATTGCACCTGCCCTGTCCACCGAGAGCCTGCCAGTGCTCACTGCCAGCTGTGACAGTGCATCAAAGGGAAAAGTGCCTGTGGCAAAGAGGACTAAAACTGGGGTCCTGTTCTGTTTATTGCTAATTTCACAGTTGCTGTCCTATCCCCATATCTTTGCCTAAGATCCCCTTAATTTCAAAATTATAATTCAGAGGGAGAAGATTTACTTTCTCCATTTCAAGGGAGGGGCCCTGCTTTTCCCTAGCAGACATCTTTTAAACCAAGACAGTCACTTCACTGCCACTACTGTGGCAGTAGCAGCTCTTACATTTACAGCAGCATCTTGGTTTGAATATTCTGTAAATCAGATTTCACCTTGATAGCAGATCTGTAATGTGCTGAGCTGCTTTCCTCAAATGAAGGTCCTGCAGCTGGAAAGAGGCAGTTGCACTGTACCCAGCCAGTAGTAAACCCTTCTAAAACATGGTACTGCAGTCATTCATCTGTAAACCACCTCCATACAACCTCCCCTAGGTTTGTCCTGCTTATCTATGCTGGTCCCACCTCTTAACTGGATTAGCTAGCCCAGATATCCCTGTTCTTTGCTGGGACCCCACGCCCACCCACGTCCCTCTCCTCAAACAGCATGCCAAGGAGCATGATGGATCACACAAGTCCATGCCCAGACATCTGCTTTCTGTTTGGAAAAACAGCTTTTCACATTATATAGCCCAGTGTGCATGTTATCAGACATCCGCAGTGTGTCTGTAATGTGATGATGCAGGAGCCTTTTGTTGGCAGCATTCAATGTTTTCATCAGCATTTCAGTATTGAGAGGTCTGAATGCTGAGAGGGGTGGGTTGAACTGAGGATATGAAGTGGTCACTCACTAAAAATGTAAAGGGAATTAAGGTGTGTGACTGTGATGGGATGCAAACTTGTGATAGTATTTGGTCCCTGGTTCTCACTGCAAGAGAACCATAAGGGTGCAGGAGAAGAGTCAAAGAGCTGTGAAATAACTGTTCATGATAGTTGTGTGTTTCCCCCGATCAGAAATTCTTGGCCACTTTCTTACAGAAAGAATGAAACACAGAAAGGCCCCTCATAGCAAACACAGGGCATACATTTAATCAACTCTCCTTGTTTGCATGGTTCTTCCCAGCTTAGCCCTTCATAGAAGCTGAAAGTGACCCCTGCATGCTTTTTCCATTCAGTTTCCCATTGAGTTTTGATCACAGTTACCTGTTGGGCTAGTATGCAGTGATCTCTCATCCATTTCCTTTTCCTCTGCCCAAACTGAAAGATGGAGATTAAGCTAGGTAACAACTCTCTTGTGACGTCAATGGATGCCCTAAAAGATCCCACCTTGTCAAGAACTGTGTAACAATCTGGTTTACAGGTGAGGGGTGTGCAAGGGAGAGGAGTAGGAAATTTGGAAAAAGCTGACTTCAGAATTTTTTTTTTCTAGACTATAGGGACCAATTTTATGAGTAGAGTAACTGCTGTGTTAGGAACAAGTTCCTAAGTTTATTCAGCTTTCATGTTAATTGTTAAGGTTAAATTCCAAGCCTTACCCTGTTCTGATTAGTAATTAATGTTAATTGTTAATGTTAAATTAGTGACCTCATTCTGTTTCAGTCTCCAATTGTCTCACCTATATGTCCTTTCCCTTCCATTGGGTAATGCCTCTGCTGCTTCCCTGAAATGGCACCTGTGAAGAGGGTGACACCATTGAGCTATATGCAACCGAAATGAGTGCAGAGGACACTGGGACACTGTTTGGGGTTAAAAACCCCTTAAAACAATAAGCCCAAATGATATCTGGAACTGAGAATAATGTCCTCAGTTTGGGAAAACTGCACAGAACATGAATTTATCATCCCAAACTGCTTTCTTCTGTTGCTGTGACCTAAACAGCACCCTACCAACATACACCCCTGGACTATGAGCCAAAATTGCCTTCCTTGGGATTCTCGTGAGGATGGAAGCCCCTGCTCTGCCTAAGAAGACAAAGCTGCACTCCTCCTCCTCCAGACTGTCCATCAGGAACGGTGGCGCATGCAACGCCTCAAGCTCCCCACCCAAGCTGATTTTTCAATAAAGGCCTTAAAAACGAGCAACTCTCCTCACCCAATTTATTTCAGCTGGGGGCTTGTCCGGGATAGCCATGCCTGAACAGGACCAGTGGACAGGACAGCCACTCGCCCTATTGGACCTCCAGCGACAGCTGGCTATGAGGACCAGAAGATCAGCCTGGGACATCAGACCAGAGGAGCGCGGGTAAGTATAGCCGGTAGGGGAAATAGGAGGCAAACGAGTGAGGCGTGAGAGAGATGGGAGCCAGCAGCTCAGACCCCCGAAGTGAGTGTGGACCCACCCCTCAGTACTGCAGAACTCCCGCGAGGGGGCCAGCTGGGAACAGGAGGGCGCGAGTGAGGCCTACCAAGGCCTAATGAGTGCGTGAGATGTCTCCTTGGGGATAGAGAAGGTTCCCCCCTCCGGGCATGTGGAGAAAAGCCCAGGGTGTGAGTGGCATGCATTAGAGCAGCTCCTCCTTGAGAAGGGCAGCTTAAGTGACTCCGGGCACCCAGAGGCCTGGGTAGTATTGTGAGTCGCACACATTTTTACAGGGTACCCCCAGGTACTGCCAGCGTCAAGTCCAAGAAGGCCCCGGTCCTCAGGGTCAGACCAGACGTGCTGTAGGTAGTGTGCTGTCGCAGCTCCAGGGCAGGGAGGCCCTAAACCCACCACCCAGAGCACAGGGGTGGGGAGTCTGGGAATCACATGAGCACAGGTGAGGCAGGCATCACACACACATGCACACATCCCTTTTGCTGAGACTATTCTTCTGGGGAAGGGTGGCTAAGCCAGGCCGGTGGAAGGCAAAGAAGGAAAAAGACAAAGAGGGGAATGAAGGACTAAAGGAAACAGGCAGAGGATGAGACCCTCTTGAATATTTACCACCTCCCCCTCCTGTCTACTCAGTGGTGCCTGAAGCCCCTCTTCCAGCTCCCCAGTTATGCCCCAAGTTTCTTCTCCAACTTATCCTGCAGAAACCCCAGTACCCCCTCTGACTTCTGGTGCTAGATTTTCAGTCCCTTCTTCTTCAGAACTTATAATCTCTGTTCCTTTGCCACCAATGATCCAGTCACTACCCCTTCCTTAGTGCTTCTGCCCAAAACTCGACTCCCCTTCCCACTCTGTCCACCAATCTAACACCTTCCCCTAATTTGCCTGTGCCTCCAACTCCCTCTGTTGCCCCTTTACCTACAACTTCAACCTCATCCCCAGTGTCCCTTGTAATTTCCTCTCCCATACCCAATACACTTTCTCCTCCTCCCCCCGACCGAGAATTGGATTTGCAGGTGTTAGATACCAGTACGGCCCCTGGTACATCTGCCTCCCAAGGTAATGCCCCAGGAGAAGGATCTCATTGCCATACTAGGTCCAGAACATTGAGGGCAGAGAGACTTTTCCCCCTTAGAGAGGTCCCCATGGATGGAATGGCCGGAAGAGTAGTATTTGTGAATGCTCTCTTGACGGCTTCTGAGTTTCAGGGATTCAAGAAGGATCTAGGGAACTTGGTAGAGGATCCAGTAAGAATCTCAAATCAGGTGGACCAATTTTTGGGACCTAATATTTATACATGAGAGAGTTAAAATTCTATCCTTAAAATATTATTCTGTCCCGAGGAGGTGAGGATGATTCGGGCGGCTGGCATGAGGATCTGGGATAGGGACAAGAGACTAGGGCCCCCAGGAGATAACAAATGCCCCTAGTAGGCCCAGAGTGTGACCCAAACCAGGAGGAAGAGAGAAGGAATATGCAATATTATAGATCTCTCATAGTCAGGGGTATAAAAGAGTCTGTTCCCTGGGGTAATAATACAAAATTGGCCTTTGACAGTGCCCAAGAAAAGGATGAAATCCCAGCCACTTGGCTTAACCAGCTAAGGAGGAACTTGCAACTATATTCAAACATTGACCCTGATAGTCCAGAAGGCTAGGTACTACTAAAAGTACAATTTGTGACCAAAGCTTGGCCTGACATCAGGAGAAAATTGGAAGAACTGGAAGATTGGCAAGAAAGAGGTATGAATGAGTTGCTAAAAGAGGCCCTCAGAATATACCTGAGAAGAGAAGAAGTAAAAGCTAAAGTAAAAGCACGAATTATGGTAGCCGTGGCTAGGGAAAGTTTAGGGGCAAATCCATACCAACTGAAACCCTTCATTAAAGAGAATGATAACAGACCAAGGCTCCCCGTGAAAAACCTAGAAGTGGAGCAATGCCATCTTCAGGGATTAACAAGGAGAGTAATGATTTTGGGAGGCCCAGGGCGTCAACTATAAATAACCAGAGGTGTTATTACTGTGGGGAAAAAGGACACTGGAGGAGAAACTGTGAGAAGCTCTCACTTGATGAGGCAATGGCTAGAGAGCAAGAGGCCCTAGAGAGAGTTTTGAGGGGAGACAACTCGGGGTGTCAGGGGCTCTATAAATTAGGGGATCCAATAAGCCACCAGGAAGAGCCCTTGGTAAACTTTGAAGTAGGTCCTCAAAATGAAGAAATTGAATTTTTAGTGGATACAGGAACCAAATGATCCAGCATGAATGAGCTCCCAATAGATGTCACCATTGGAACAAGGGTCTGTGAAGTATTAGGGGCAGAAGGGAAATCATTTAAAGCAACCCAACATGTTAAATTCCTCTACAATAAATTGGTCAACCCAGAGCCAGTAAGGTGGACAACAGAGGATGAAGAGCAATTACAAGATTTGAAAGATAAATTGTCCCCAGACCTGTGCTAAGCCTGCCCCATCTTAAAAAGGGTTTTGAGTTACTTTTGAACACAGAGAAAGGAATGGCATATGGGGTGTTGACTCAGGAATGAGGAGGGAGCAAAAAGCCAGTTGGATTTCTGTCAAAATTGCTAGACCCGGTGGCTAGAGGATGGCCAAGTTGCTTACAAGCAATTGCCGCTACAGCCATCCTACTGGAAGAGACTCAAAAATTGACCTTACAGGGAAAAATCAGAATACACAAGCCACATAACCTTAAAACGGTCTTAAGCCATAAAGCCCAACAGTGGCTGACAGATTCCCGAATACTGAAATACGAAAATCATCCTGATGAACTCTGACAGCTTAGAATTGAACACCTCTAAAAGTCTGAACCCCACACAATTTCTATCTGGGGAACCCCTAACTGATTTGGAACATGATTGTGTCGAGCTAATAAACCTACAAACTAAAGTAAGAGAAGATCTAGAAGATACACCCCTGCCATACGGAAGGGTCCTGTTCACCAGTGGGTCCTCAAGAGTAATAGAGGGGAAAAGGGTGTCAGGAAATGCAATTACAGAAGGGACAGACATGAAGGTTGCAGAAAGGGGGAAGTTACCATCAAACTGATCAGCTCAGTGCTGTGAGATCTACTCACTGAAAAGAGGGTTAAACTTGTTGGAAAAAGATCAAGGAACTATTTATACCAATTCACAATATGCGTTTGGGATTGCTCATACATTTGGTAAGATCTGGGAGGAACGAGGACACTTGAACTCGTAGGGAAAGAGCTTGGTACATAAGGATTTAATAAAAATAATACTTGAATCCCTATACAAACCAGCAGAAATAGCAGTAATGCACATTAAAGGGCATCAGAATGCAGACACTTTTGAGGTGAAAGGAAATCAATTAGCAGGCCAAATGGCTAAAGAGGCAGCTTTAGACCCGGAAGGGCCAATAAAAATCCTAAGACTAGAGGAAACACCAAGCCAAGGAGAGGGAGAAGGGAGACCAACATTCAGTGAAAAGGAGCTGAGAGAAATAAGGGAGTTAGGATTACATCAAGGGGAACATGGGGAATGGCTAACATCTGATGGGCGTAAATTCCTGAATAAAGCTTTAGCCCGGAAAATATTATCAGAAATACATGAGTTAACACATTGGGGAATTCAAGGGCTATGAGACCACTTTTTAAGAGAAAACATATGTATTGGGGTATATAATCTAGCAAAGGCACTTACAAAAGGGTGTGTCATCTGTCAGAAGGTAGACCAGAAGGTTATGAAAAGAACAACAGCAGGAGGAAGAGAGTTAACTTTGAGATCATTTCAAAATATACAAGTGGACTTGACTGAAATGCCCCCTATACAAGGATATAAACATCTGTTGGTAATGGTAGACCATCTTACCCACTGGGTAGAAGCCTTCCCCACTAGAAGAGAAACTGCAGAGATAGTTGCCAAGGTAATTTTGGAAGAGATAGTCCTAAGGTATGGACTAGTAAATAATATTGATTCCGATTGAGGCCCACATTTCATCGCCCAAGCTCTATGGGAGGTAATCAGAGCTTTGGGAATGAAATGGAGGCTCCATACCCCATGGCATCCCCAAAGTTCAGGAAGGGTAGAAAGGATGAATAAAACCCTCAAAAACGTGTTAACAAAATTGATTTCTGAAACACAAATGAATTGGCTTAAGTGTCTGCCTCTTGCCCTTCTGTGAATAAGAACTAGGCCCTGGTCAGACATAGGGATATCCCCCTATGAAATGATGTTTGGGCTTCCTTTCCTTATCACTCCTTTCAAACTGAAATAAATTGGGCCAAGAGACTTGTTCCTTTGTAAGGCCTTTACTGAAAAATCAGCTTGGGTGAGGAAGCTAGAAGAGTGATGCACACCGCTGCTGTTTCCAATGGATGATCTGGGGGAAGAGAAGTGCAGCTTTGTCTTCTTAGGCAGAGCAGGGGCTTCCACCATCACGAGAATCCCAAGGAAGGCAATTTTGGCTCATAGTCCAGGGGTGTATGTTGGTAGGGTGCTGTTTAGGTCACAGCAACAGAAGAAAGCAGTTTGGGATGATAAATTCATGTTCTGTGCAGTTTTCCCAAACTGAGGACATTTTTCTCAGTTCCAGATATCATTTGGGCTCATTGTTTTAAGGGGTTTTTAACCCCAAACAGTGTCCCAGTGTCCTCTGCACTCATTTCGGTTGCATATCGCTCAATGGTGTCACCCTCTTCACAGGCGCCATTTCAGGGAAGCAGCAGAGGCATTACCCAATGGAAGGGAAAGGACATATAGGTGAGACAATTGGAGACTGAAACAGAATGAGGCCACTAATTTAACATTAACAACTAACATTAATTACTAATCAGAACAGGGTAAGGCTTGGAATTTAACATTAACAATTAACATGAAAGCTGAACAAACTTAGGAACTTGTTCCTAACAACTGGACCAGATGGTCTGCTCCACTGTTACTCATATGGAGGTCAGGGATCTATGGCAATGAGCAGATAAATTTTACTGAAGGGATGGAATGTCTCCTAAGATTTCTACTGCAAATCTATGGATTTGGAGCTACCAGCAAGTGGATTAACTAGCCCAGACATCCCTGTCCTTTTCTGGCTCCCTGCTGGGACCTCACACACATCTACTTTGTGCCTTGGAACAGTAGCCAAGGAAGTATGGAGACAGTGGGGTCTGCAGGGAGGAATCAGCTTCTCTGTGGACCCCAGATTTTGATACTTAAAGAGGGGGAGAGTGAGCTTTCTACTGTGAAGCTGGAGTGCTGGAAAAGGAAGGGAACTCCTGCTGCTATCTGCAGTCCTTTGAATTCTCATTAATCACTCACTCATTTGCCTTTTACAATGCCAGCCCTAGAGATCCCATTAATTTTTCCCTATTCTCTCTCTGTATCCTCAGAACATAATTATCATTGAGCATTTGAGTGTTGTGTATATCATGGAGAAGTCTCCAATGATTTCTGAATTAGTTTCTTGGT
>VRYO01001681.1:3386611-3396882 GCA_009812075.1 Sialia sialis | reverse complement strand
ATTCTGTTACTAACTAGTTACTTTTTCGCACATGGATCCTCCTTTAAAACAAAAAAAAATGCGGCTTATATTCGAGTGCGGGTTATATGTGGGCGAATCCCGTGGTCTACACGGATGTGCGGCTTATAATCAGGTGCGGCTTATAATTACTGTGAAATAATGAAATGTAATACAGTAATGAAATTACTGTACATAGAAGTGCTTTGCGCTAGGGTGGGAATTGCTCATGTAGTGACAGATTCTTCTGTGCCATAGCTTTGTGACTTAGAAAACATAGTCACAACAGCACAGGATGGAGTGTAGGCTAAAAACCACCCCTGTGTTTTGGGTGCAAAGTATATAGTTAGATGGTAGTACTACTTTAATTTTCATTATAGAAACACATCAAATAGCTGACCTAAGCTCATATGACTCTGGTTCCTGAAACTTAGATCACAGCTTTTTCAGCACGGATGTATCTTTAAAAGGACACATTAAAAGACTTATATTTTTGCTATTAGTTTCACACTCACTGTTTTATCCATACTTATCATTATTGAAAAGATGTCCTATTCTCATTTCATTCTAGATGAGCTTTTTCCTTACCTTCAAAATTTCCTTTCTTACTCATACTCAAATTGTTACTTTGTTCTTCTTTTGACATATTTCTTTTCTGTTATCATGGCAATGCCACTTGCAGTACTTTTCTTGCCACCAGTACCGTCATTCTTTCTTGCTGTTTCATGCAAGCTGAAGTAGTAACCTCATGCACTTTGTCCTTGGTTTTACAATATGAAGTGCTCAGAGCATGGCTAGATTTTTTAAGATTCAACATGACTTTATATATTGCAGAGGGCTGAGGACACTGATAGCAGTCAATAGTGATCTCAAGGTTTCAGTCTTCCCATTCAAGGTGGAACACACCTTTGCAGGTGCCAGTTCCTAGTGTGTAATTTTTCTATGATCTTTCAATTCTTTTAAGCTTTCTCCAGTTCTTTTCAAGCAATCTTTCAATACAGTTGATTTTGAAGGCAGTGAAAAGATGCTAAAGCTCACTTAGGTAGAGGTGTGTTTGAGACAGTGTCCTCTTGAACAAAATTAAGCTGAAAGAATTAAGGGACAACTACATGATGGATATGTGTTAAGGAGAGGAAATAAAAGCAGTTAAATGGAGGTGCCAGGTTGAAAGTAGTTTGCTGATAACGTTTCTCTTGGGATGATATTTGCCATAATTCCATTCAACATTTTTACTAATGGCATTGGCTGTATCACGAGTGTGTGAGGAAATCTGTGGAAAGCAGAAAGACCACAGTGTTCCTAATGTAAAGAATTGATATGTCACATGAGAACAACCAGTTGACCTTGATGAGTACAATGTTAGTGGTGTATGCTGAAATTTAGCAGCAAAAAATGTCATAATAATAAAAACAAGGTAGTACAACAAATTTTGACAGGAAAATAGAATAAAAAATCATGCCTTAATCAGTATTAAAACTAGCCTTTCAGTAAAATGGGTAGTTGCTTTAGTGCTCAAATTGTTTGTGAAAGGTGTTTTCTAATACAATACCTACAATTTGATCCAGTGATTAATCCTCACATAAATAGGTTATGTCTCAATGTAATATGACTGTGTATTAAAAAAGGATGGCTACACTTCTTAAATGAAGTAATTAGTTGGTGTTTAAATGATGTGTCAGAGTCATGCTGTTGGGAAGGATAAGGATTTGACAGGAAGGTCTCCTAGATATGTACGCATACCAGAAAGATCTTTGAATGTAGAATCTGAAGAAGGAATAGAATTGATAGCAAGTTTTGATATAGAAGAAAAGAATTTCTGAGCCAGTCTTACTGGATAGCTAAGAAGGTCAAAGGTATGTTAGTATGCGAGTTGGAAGGGGATTATAGCTCAGACCAAAGGATAAATTCACCTCAAACAAAAGATTTTTTACCAAGTAAAAAGATTTTCACAGACAAACAAAAATGCTGTGTCACAAGTAGAAAGAAAGGTCTCAAAATTTTCCCCCACAAGAAGACTGGAAAACAAATTCTAGCTTCAACTGTAACATACTAACTTTTTGTGATTGGCAAATAGTAACATGGATATGGTAATGTTAGTAGTTGTGATAGGCTATAGTTAAAAGTATTGATTGATTGTCCTGTATTAAGATGCTCTACAATGAAAAGTATATAATGCATTGTAACCAGAACTAGATTTGGCTTCAGATGAGACTACAGCTGATGCTGACTGCTCTGGGCTTGGCTTTTGTCACCCATGACCATGAATTGCTGCATCATCTGGATAAATAGCATCTTAAAGAGCTGCCTGGAGTCGCACATCCCTAATTTCAGCTCTTCCATCACGCAGTTTAGAGAACAAACTCAGATGGCCAAATCCTCAAATAAATCATCACTGAACTTAATAAGCTGTCACACAGTATACTAGTCTGGCTGTAAACTTTGAATTTTGCTACTTCTGAACTGTGCAAAGTAAGTAGAACTTCCTCCTTGCAGAATATGACCTGGACTGGATAAGGGTAAAAAGGATTTGTACTGGATGTCAAAGTGCCTTGGGTAGTATTGCTTTCAGAGTAGCACTGTGACACCACATGTAACAAATTGCTTCCAGTTCTCAGTATAGAAACAGATACAGATTGCTTTATTTTCTTTCCTATGTGCTGAATTTGGTCTTTTACTCTTGACCACGTCAGAAGAAAAATAAAACAAGTACTCTTCACTTATGCTTAAGTGGCATTTTCCTAATATTCTAAACAAAAATAGATCAGTGTCTGCAGACTGTAGTTGTGTACCTTCTTTTTCATACTTTGCAGAGAGCAGATAAGGAACTGCTGTGAAAACATACTTTTGACCTCACTTTTATATGGTTAAAATCTCAGTCATACCTTATTTAGTGCTTACATTTAGCATTGCAGTTTTCATCCCAGCATTGTCCTATTCAACACCAAGATAAGGCAGCATAAGAAAATCCTCTACGCTTTTTTCTTATCAATGACTGCACCTTTAACTACAAAATATATTAAGTAGCCTGTACCTTTAGAAGTGCACTCACAGTTAAAGAAATTCTGCTTGCTTTGTAAGTCATGAAATATGTGGTCAGTTTGGAAGACAGAACTTCTTTTTTTCGATGGTTTTGAAAGCAGACAAGTTCAGACACGAACACACTCTGCGTTTGGACCACAGCAAAGTAAAATGTTGGTATCATAAAGATGTGATTGGAAGATTGTGCTATGGCAATTTAGATGTGTTCTAAAAAATGTTTGCTTTATTTAATGGTACAGAATTATTTTTAAAGAATTTGGTTAAAAAAAACAGGCTGCTTGGATTCAGATGTTTTTAGGGTATAAGAAGTGATTCCAGCATGCAATCCCAAAGGAGCAGTAAATAGTGAAACAGAGACAAATGTAAGGTTACCATAATAGGGTTTTTGAATCTATGATTTTTTTGTATCTGAAGCAAGATACCACCATAAACTAAAATAGAAGGCAAAAGAGACAAGTGCAGTGAAACATACTAGGAAAGAGAGAGCCAAAAGGCAGCTAAACACTAGTAGACTAGTGAAAAAGAATGTACTGGTTTTATTAAGGAAAGAAACTAAATGAAAGCAGTAACATTCATAGAAGTTATGTACGCAGGCAAACTTGAACTGCAGCTAGGTTGCTCTGAAAGTCAGCTTTACTTTTATTGACCTCATTGTTATTCCAGCACAATGTCACTGAGTTCAGTTTTCCACTATTGTTAAAACTGATCAACCATAGGGAATTGTATCTCATTACTGATAATGGATTTCTTGCACCTTCCTGTGAAGGACTTGGACATATCCACTGTCACAGGATAAACTGCAGAGGCAGGATTTAACCAGTCAAATGCTGCATATGTTATTTCAATAAAAAAAGGATTTATTGCATGGACTTCCCATGGAAGAACTTGCCTATCCTTTCCACTCTCCCTTGGAGTATATACAACCCCTTGAGGTGTCATGTGTGCTTAGTTAAACTAAAGAAATCTTCAGAGCATTACCAAAAATGTTTCATTGTTGAGTTTTTTTCAGTGCTGCTACTGGGGGTTGTCAAAAAAGGATTTTTAGTAGAGATCATGCCCCAGCTGCTTCAGTAGGTTATTATCCAACTCTAACTGAGGGCAGATCTAGCTATGACAATTAGGAAGCAACCTCAGTCTTTTTTCTGAGCTGTCCCATCTGCTGTGGTAAAAACTAACCCAGTCACACAAAACAACAAGCTAAGAAAATGTTAAGGAAAATGTTAATGGAGATAAACTCTGGTGGAATTCAATAAGTTTTCCATGTCTTTTCCAAGTTTTCTACTTTCAGAGTAGCTTGCTCTAATCTTCAGAAGTGGGGACATTGTTCCTTCTGAGCTTCATGCAACACTGAACTAAAATTCTTTGCACATTGGATCAGCTTGAGACATTTAGCCTGTGATCGCTGAAGGAAAAAACCCTTGTCACTAGATCATGCTCAGAAGAGCCACCCTAATGCTCTAAGGAAACAAGTTTAGGAGCAGAGCTAGCTAAAATGTAGGCTGCTTTTTATTGAGAGCTAAAATTCTCATCAAATGTAGGCTATTTTTTAATGGGAGCAGGTTGGGGGAAGAGGGTTCAGGAGTGGAATTAGATTTTAATGGAACATCTTATTCTACATTCTTTGAAGGGCAATATAATTGGTTAACCAAGATATCAAGAAGTTAAAATCCAAATACCTTAGGGTGAAAAACCCCCCATTTTACCACTGGATTTTTTTTAATATTTCCAGAAAAGTTATTTTTAAAAATAATTTTTGCCAGTAGGATTCCACCTTTTCTCCTCATTTTCTTCAACATTCTGTGGTGTATCCACACTCCTTTATTTTTTGAGCTACTGTCTTCAAAAATATAGACTGTCTCTGATGCTATCATAATGGATCTGCAAGAACTTGAGCAGGCTCCTCAGTATTCCATATTGCTGTAGTTCTTTACCTAGAGAATAGGAATAGATCTTTTACCACCAGTGTGCTTGTTGTGAGGTTAGTGATCCAAAGTTCCATAATGTTCATAAATATTTAATTTTTTTCCAGTGGGTAGCACTGAGGCAACTATTTAGAATCCCTCACTATCACACCAATCACATTATAGATGGGTGTTCCATCCCTGCCAACAATGACTACATCTGTTTTGCTTTAAAATATCACAAAGGAGATATTTTTATTTTCTGACCAAGTGGAATGAAGTAACTCGTGTCCATGTAGTTGAGTTCTATCAGTCCGTAATAGGAATGAACACATGCATGTTACATGTTAATTTGGATCTCATGGACCTATCTGCCTTCCTCCTCCTATACAGAAATAATTTAAGTTTCTGGAACTGCTCTTCAAATCCTTAATTCCATTATCAAATCCCTGGATTGCTGTATGGTGTCTGAAAGAGTACAATCTCTAAAAATGCAAATGAGCAGTATGTGAGAAACATTAACTGCTGTAGCTAAACTGCATTAAAACAACGTCAACATCAACTAAAAGACAGAAAATTTGGACTGCCATTACCCTTGGTACAAAAGCCTTTCCCATCCTCATACTGGTCATGCCCCTTAGAACGAAATTCCAGAGGCTGCTCTCCTCTATCAGCACATCAGAGTCTTTTCACTTCTCCAAAAAATACAAGAGACTCCGAGATCCCTGCCCTATTTTGAAGTGCCTGCAGCCTCTCTCCAGTAGAACCTATGTGTCTGGAAGCTTCAGTTCCCAAACACTTTCCCAGGCATATTTTTAGTGTATCAAAAGGCTCAGTTTCTCAGATGATATGGATTTAAAGGTCTCAGTAAAAAGGCTTTTTGTGACAAATTATACAGTCCCAGCTAAGGGTTACTACATAGTTGCCTACATGGAAATCACAGGGAAAACACCTGGCAGCCTTGTGACCACTAAGAAGAGCAGGAGTGGATATTGGGAAAACATAGCCTAATTATGCTTCATATTTTTTAGCATTAATAAAAGCCACAGAATTATTTATAGCTTTTATAGAAAGAAAGGAGCTGTGCACATGTCCTTTTCTTACTTCCCAATGGCCAACTGGTCCCAGTTAGACTCACCTGCTAATGTCATGACCCTGGTGATGGAGAGCAGCACAAAAACATACACGGTCTTCCCAGCAATCGTCATGTTGGTTCCTGCTTTCATGGGCAGCTCCATCACTCCATCCATCCCTCCACCAACTTAACTGTGATCATGGGGAGCATTTCTTGCCTGCCAGTACATCCTAAGCAGCCAAAGTCAGTGTTTCCTCTCCCCCTTTCCCATGCCTGTCCTATAGCTCTGCATGGTCCTAATTCACTGGCTCCTCAAAGCTGGAGAGGTTCCTCTTTCTGACTTTTCAGAGCACTTTTCAGAGCTTCCTGTGCTGAGAACCCAGGCAAACACTGAGGAAACAGGCTGAGCAATTCTGCCTTCCGTTCATTGGCTCTCCTGAGGAGGCTGATGAGTGAAGATAAACCCTGCAGCAGAGTTCAGAGAGAGTAAAAGCAGAGGAGATTATTCAATGCTGAGTTTAATATCAAAAAGGAAATCTTAGGTAAACTAGAGAGAAACTTGTTCTTCGCATTTCTCACTATTTTTACTTCTGCAACTTCTTTATCACATCTTTAGCACAACCTCCAAAAAAATTCTTCCGTATGTCTTCCTCAAAAAAATAAAATGCAGTCTCAGTAAGTTACATTTTCAGTTATTTCTTTCTTAAGTACTTACTTAGCACATGGAATTCTACACTTCTCATATATATCCACAGCCTCATGTGAACTTTTAAGTTCAGGCCTTGTGAATTCCATCCCCACCCGTCAGCTAGAATATTACAAATCCAAACCTCATTTTTTTAAGAATCTGGAAAAAAATTGTGAGAAATTGCAGAATGTCTCATTCTGGAGGGCTGAAACAAGGAAATGGTAAATATTTCCAAAATGAAACACTGATACTTCACATTTAAATGATGCTTTTCTTTAGAAACTGATCAAATTTGAAGGGGGTAGAAATCTGTACAAAAGCCAAAATACTGAGTGTGGGGTTTTTTTGGTTGGTTTTTTTTTTTTGGTTGGTTGGTTGGTTGGTTTTTTTTGGCACAACTGAAATTACCTTTTTCTCTAGACAACAAAACCAAAAAAAAATCCAGTATTATGTGCCCTTAATCTAGAGCAGGCTTCCCATGGGTTCACAGCCTCCTCTCAGACATCCACTTGCTCCAATGTGGGGCTGCTCCATGGGCTGCAGGTGGATCTCTGCCCCACTGTGGACCTCCATGGGCTGCAGGGCCACAGCTGCCTCAGCATGGTCTGCACCATAGGCTGCAAGGGAATCTCTGCTCCAGCACTCCTGAGCCTCCTTCTCCAACTTCAGTGTCTGCAGGGCTGTTTTTTTCACACATTTTCACTCCTTTTACCAGGTGAAGTTGCTTGGGTGTTTCCCTCTCAGTGCTTAAATGTGTTATGCCAGAGGACTGGCTTTCCAGTAAGCAGCAGTGGAGAAGTTGTGTGTTGAAATTACACCACGCAACACCGCCAATTTTATGGGTACTAGAAGCTCTAAAGAAGTGAGGCACTCTTGGTGCACAGAGACTTGTTTTCAAAGTTTAATAAGTTCACTTCTTTTCCAATTTTTTTTCCAAGTTTTTGCCATGACTTTTGTACCAGCAAAGATGGAGGTACTTCATGGAGAGGAGAGGAGCCAGCCCGTGGATGTGGTGAGAGTAAAGAAATGGGATGAATAAAGCAGCATAAATGTTGGTACCATGGGGAAGATGCTGAGCAGTGTGGGGACACAAATAGAACAGACAGGAGTTTTGTGTAGACAAGAAGGATTTGGGTAAAGCACGTGTGTGTATTATGTTAGTCCTGTACCTGGTGAATTAAGAGCTGCAAAATCCTGGGGCTCACTCTGCTGGCATCATAGTGATTCTACTGAAAATTTCCACAGAAAAAGACTGTATTTGAATAAGAAACTGGGGTGTCCTTTGAGAAAAAGCTACCTCAAAAATATAAGGTTAAAGCAGTATTTTAAAGAGAAGTGATGATTCTCATTTAGTTTTGTCTTAAACTGCTTTTCTCTTTTCCTTGTTTATGAATTTAAAAAATGGAAACAACATTTATTGTGGATAAGGACAGGTAATATTTACAGTCTTGCAATGGGAATGAAGAAGGGACTTGCCCTTGTTCAGAGGAGAAAGGTGAAGGCGTTTCAGAATGAAAGGTCTATGTTAAATACTTGTCACCTGAAATTGAATGTCGCCCACATCTTTCACTAAAAAATATGTTTGGGGGTTGTTTTTTTTCAGAATACACTTGTGTGGGTTGCTTTAAAATAATATTGTATCAGTTTCTCCACTTCCTCACTGATAGAATAATTTCAGACTCTGGGTTTCCTTTCCTTTCCTAAGCCACAGCATTTCCCCAGCACAATTCAATGGTCAGTCACCAAGAAAAAGCCTCAGCTATTAAAAGCTACTAAAAAGTCAGAATAGCTATTAAAAGTTAGGATAGTTAGAAATGAGAACAGAGACATAAGAGGAAAAGACAGAAAACAGATCAAAGGTAGCAGGAAATGCACTGCTCAGGCGCTAGGACTGCACATTATATTTACATTGTTCTGATGACTTCAGTCTGATGTTATGGTAATTTTGTTTGATCAGACTGGTGTACCAAAATGGCCTGCATTGACATCCACTGAAACAGAGGAGTCTGAATTAAAGTCTTATGCAAATAAGTAAAAGAGAAACTGATAATGATAATAGAAAGAAAATAATGCAAAACAAAAATTCAAATGGATGATCTTGGTCCCAGGAACATCTCATTGTCCAGCACTTTTTTGTGGGAAGGTGTTCTTTATATTTTTATGCACTTGATTTTTAAAACTCAGTATAAGATTTTGACATTCCTTATGATTGTTCTAAAATTTTCAGTGTGCTGGAATAAGCCAGTTACACTGGCTTATTTTCTATTTACCATTGACCATGGAATTAGTAATGCATGTGAATAGATATCATTGCTTTATTTAAGACAAGAGCACAGAGAAGAAGAGCTATTTATTGAAGTAAAGATAAGAAGACTGGAGAGAGAAACAGGCAAAACATAAGCAGTGTCAGGCTTCAAATGTAAGAGAAGTGGTGCTCAAATTTGATGCAAACACAAGAAGATACTAAGATGCAGAAAATGTGGAGACTTGTAGTGTACTGGATACAAGATTGCATATCTCTTTTTTTTCTTGTTTATACAGCAGTGGGAAAGAGGCGATTTTGGAAGTGAGCAAACTCTCTTCTAAATAAGACAATTCCAGTTTTAAGTTGTCATCATGTAAGATCTTTACTATAGAAATTAATTCAGAACCAGAAATTAGACAGTTGGATACTTTAGGGAAGAATTATTTAAGATGTCATTGAGATTCTTTGGAAGCAACATTCTGGTTGAGGGCAGCAGAATTTGGGAAGTGAGATATGAGAAGTCTGTAGCAGGTCATGACAGAAAACAGAAGTTTGCCACAAGAAGTGATGAGTAATCACAGGAGAGCTTTCTCCAAGTTACATATTGAGAGCCAGGATCCCATGACATAGAATTCATAGGAACCTAGAACTGTTCTGATAGATCATCTATTTCCAACCTTCCTATCATAGGCAGGGACATCTTTCCCTGGATCAAATTGCTCAAAGCCCCATCCAACCTGGCCTTGGAATACTTTAAGGGATGGGGCATCCACAATTTCTCTGGGAAAACCTGTTCCAGTGTCTCACTACCCTCACAGTACAGAATCTCTTCCTCATATCTAACCTAAACCTACCCTCTTTCAGTGTAAAACCATTCTCCTTTGTCCTGTTACTACATGCCCTTGTGAGATCCCTCTCCAGCTCTCTAGCAGGTTGGCATTATGAACGCCCCTCTAAAGTCTCCCTGGAGCCTTCTCTTCTCCAGACTGGATAACCTCAACTCTCTCAGTCGTCTGCCTTTATGGTACAGGTGTTCCAGCTCTGATCATTTTGGTGGCCCTCCTCTGGGTTCTCTCCATCAGGTTTACATCCTTCTCATCTTGTGGGCTCCACATCTGGACACAGGACTCCTGGTGGGGTCTCACCAGAGCTGGGCAGAGGGAGAGAATCACCTTGCTTTCCCTGCTGGCCACATTGCTTTTGTTGCAGCCCAGAAAGCCAAGCACATCCTGGCTGTGTGCAAAAGGATGTGTTTGACTTTCTGGGCTGCAAGAGGATGTTGCTTCTCATCTGCCAACGCCCCCAAGTGTTTCTCCTGAGGCCTGC